>OX381720.1:57013658-57063441 GCA_947462335.1 Harmothoe impar | reverse complement strand
ACAGTTGATACAGGGTTGTCATTTTGTTGATATTGATGAGGTCATCAACGTTGATCATTCAGCAGTGATTCAACATTGATATGACCATTGTAAATCAACAACAAATAAACATAATAAAATGATTTACTTTGATTTGTTATTGACTGCTGATGCATAATTTGAGACTCGGTATATTAGATACGGTATTCTTATGTAGACTCATTCCTTCAATTTATATATTTTCATTACAACACCCCCCACCCAATTTCACCAAGATGAAATGCTAATTCTAGCACTATCCAGGGTAGGGGTACATGAATGACCTCTGATGATCATGCTATTAAAGAGGCATTTACATCCATTTCAAACTGACCCGGTCATGACTGAGGTTTTATCCATCATTCTTAGCAACATAAAGGGTGTCTTAGTGAAACCATGCATGTATTCTTGCCATTTAATTCCAAATGTCAACCAAATGCACACAACATAGTTGTCAATGAAAATGAATGACATTTTGATCAATTGTAAACATTAGTAGTATAGTATGTATCGGAACGGGACTATAGTTAACTACTGTTTATTACTCAATCGATATGCAGCCAATCAGAGGCCGCCATTTGGTCACGTGACCCGTTGCCATGGTAACGTGACCTACTTAGGGCTCTCAGCCAATCAGAAGCCAGCATTCTGGGTGACCTACTGACCTACTTAGAAGCTCTCAGCCAATCAGAGGCCAGCATTCTGGTAACCATGGTAACGTGACCTACTTACGTCACGTGACCTACTTAGGCTCAGCCAATCAGAAGCCGGCATTCTGGTAACTAGGGTAACGTGACCTACTTAGGGTTTTGTTTGTAAACAACACCACGTGGCTCTCTTGTTTGTAAACAACACCACGTGACACGTGACTGTTTGTAAACAAACAACTTATATATAGAAAATAAACACAACAAGTTCCATGTTATGTTAAAATTATATTTTCAAAAAAAAAGCACATCTGTTACAGCGTCTATGTGTAACTACGCGCGTTCTCATTCAAACACTATAACACTATCATACCGTAGCAGCAGCAGGTAGGACTGGAAGAAAAGCAAGCGCACGAGCAGAAGCGACGACACCATTTGCACCATCCGGCCGTCGCGTTGGTAGCCCTACTACTCGTCGCGCGTTCAACTGGAGGTTTAAGAGTGACAAATGACGATTCTTTGTCGACGCGACTGCTAACATCAGCAGCATCAGCAGCATCGGCAGCATCGGCAGCAGCATCGGCAGCAGCGGCAGCAGCCTCGGCAGCAGCGGTAGCAGCAGCAGCAGCAGCGGTAGCAGCAGTAGCGTGAGCATTAGCAACAACAGCAGCAGCGACAGTAGCAAGGGCGGCAGAGCGGGCACTAGCAGCGTTATCAGCGGCGACATCGGCAGCCGCAACAGCATCAGCAGCAGCAGCGTCGGCATCGGTGGCATGAGTAGCTGCATCGGCGGCAGCAACAGCAGCAGTCACAGCCGCAGCGGCAACAACAACAACGTCATCACAACCAGCGTCACTAACAGCCGCAGTAAATGCAGCAGTAGCACGCTGAGCAGCACTAGCAGCAGCAGTAGCAGAGGCTACAGCATCAGCTTCACATTCGCGCGCCGCTTCGTCATTCCGCTTCATGTCACGGTAGCAACTTTCCATCATGGGGATCTGCAAATTGAGGCGCGGTGCTGGTGGTGGTAGTAGTAGTAGTAGTAGTAGTAGTAGTAGCGTGAACGATGACGACGATGCCGAATACGGTTTCACTCCCCCTTATATACCCTTACTCCCCCCTTTTTTTCAAGCCACCGGCCAGCTGCCCCCTCACGGCAGGTCTTTAGATCAGCCTTAAGTCGCTTACTACGCGGCTCATCATCCCTCTAATCGCATTTTCCAGCCGCCGGCCGGCTGACTGCTGACGACAGGAGAGGGTGATTTGTTTTTCTTTAGATTTAAGCCGCTTACCACACGCGCACCCTCTAGTCACAGACAGAGTGACAGAAAGGGAGGGGGTCGCTTTGTTCACGCTACCTGTAGTTGTTTTTCTATACACACGCTGAGCCCATGACCCGCTAATCCTTTATACAGGTAACACGCGTTCAACTAATTACTCTATTGTATGACAGTCGGTACACGGATTTAATTTTAAACCACCTTCCCATCTGGATCCATGTCTGGCGGGGTGGAAGGATCCAGCTGAAAAGCGTGATTAGGGCTTTTGTTTCTCTTATGATAGCAGCAGGTCAGCATGCGACAGCTGAAAATGTCAGACTCGCCGCTCCTATAAAAGACTGAGATGCGTCTCTCTTTCCACACACCCTTCTACCATCGCCGCCGACACCGCCACCGCCGGCCAGCCGACCGCCGCCACCGCCTGCAGTCACCGCCATCACGCCAGCAGGGAATTTCGAGCTGAGTCTGCTTATTGCTTATTTTTTTTCTTTGAGCTTTTTGTTTTTTAAAATTTTTTATTTTCACTCAGTCTTTTTTGTTTCGGAGGAAAGAAATATGGCGCTGCAGAGGGCGCGAGTTTCTAAAAGACGGTCGCGCGAACAAAGTGCTCTCCTCAACTGCCCGGCTATTTTTTTATCTCAAAGGAGAGAGCGTCACGTAGTTGAGGTTCACGCATCTCTTGAAGCGTACCGAATTCTCGAGAAATGCAAAGCTGAGCGCCATCGTCGTTATACAAGAGCGGAAAAGGAAAACGTAGCGACATGGCCGAGAGCCGTCTTCTCAGAACAGTATTTACTCTACCATTGCATAACAGCCGCTCTCAGCGCCCCCACTCGTTGGGCGTTTCATGAAAAGAAAGAGCGCCGCTACTCTCCTCACCCTGCCTCCTCTTATAAAGTGAGAATAAGTGCTATGAAACGATTCGACAAGCCGATCGGTTTCTTGGGAGCGACTGCAGCTCCCACTCGGTGGGCGCGCGTTGTGGCCGACGTGAACACGGTCTCTAAACGTTTCGACGTCGTCACTTGTTATCCCGCATATTGCAACGCAGCCGAATTGAAGAAGATAGGGACGCACTATTTTAAACCATACGCTCCAATATGTATTTGTCACCGCCGCGCTCACACGCCTTATTGCTTTTTCGAGACGATCGTGTCACAACACAGAAATAGAAAAAAAAGCGGCAAAGCGACGAGCTTTGCCTAAATGATCAAAAAATAAAAAATAAAAAATTAATCTCCTCCTCCTCCTCCTCCTCCTCCTCCTCCTCCTCCTCCTCCTCCTCCTCCTCCTCCTCCTCCTCCTCCTCCTCCTCCTCCTCTCCCTCTTCTTTTTAAAAAAAAAATAAATATTTGTATCAGACTCCTCTGGAGTCTGATACAAAACATTTATGACTATTGAGTGAAAATAGAATTTTATCGCAAAAAAGAAAAAGAAAAAAAAAGACACTTCTGCCGCCGCTACTGTGACACCGGCCGGAATCAATAAAAAGGTCGGCGGACTTTTCTCCACAACCATTCACTACCGACCGTTCGAGTGAGAAACACAGCAGACAGTCAGACACACAACCGCTCTCTCACGCGTGCTGAAAAAAAACCCCCACACTCTACTGATATTGGACGATCTGATGAGCAGTTCCAATCAGCAAGTGGTAGCCGACATCTTTACTAAATACTCGCATCACTGGAACGTGAGCGTCATATACATCACTCAGAACCTATTCCAGAAATCACCCGACTTTCGAACTATGAGTCTGAACGCTCACTACATGATCGTTTTCAAGAACCCGCGCGACATGGGGCAAATAGCTAGTCTGTCTCGCCAGGTGTTTCCGTCCAACGCGGCGGCCCTCTCTAGTATATTTACCCATGAACTCAAGCGACCTCACTCATACCTCCTTCTGGACTTCAAGCAGTCAACACCTGACGATCTGAGAATACGCTCCTCTTTGACGTCCATACACTCTCAGCTAGTGTTCGTACCGCTAGACAAAAAAAAGAACAAGAGAAAGCAGTAGCAAAAATGTCTTCTCATCTACTCGAAAGACACTTTGGTACTCTCAAGCACTTAGCTAAGTGCTCGCCAAAGGACTGCTCGCATCTAATAGACTCTGGAAGCGACGATCTGATCGCAGCGTTGAGTGAGATCTGTCACAATTTACTGGTAGGGAACATCCCGCTCAGCGACAAACAACTGGACAAGCTTCGAGAATCGGCTGACGTGTTGAGGGAGGTCGGCAAAAAATCTACGCCCATCAAAAAAAAGAGACGCGTCTTGGTACAAGAGGGAGGTTTCCTCATTCCGGCTCTCATAGGGATGGCCTTACCGCTTATAAAGAGCATTCTCCGTATATGAGACACCTCATTCGACACCTACTCGCCGACAGCACCACCACCACTACCGCCACCACCAGCGTCATTGCCAGCGTCGTCCCCATGACGGACTCAGAGCAGCAACAACACTACAAACGCTTAGCGCTCGTGGATCCTGAGACGCTCTACAAATCATCACGAGCAGGTCTACTTCATCATGTGCCCGCTGCTGCTACTACTAGCGCTGCTACTACTGCAGTCGCTGCTGCTAGTACTTCTACTGCTCCAAACCTTCCTCCTCTTCCTGATGAGCGCACTGAAAAGAACGAGAGTTCCGCTCCTGCCACCGCCGCCCGCCTACCTGCCGACATGGCCTATTACCACAAGCAGGCAGAACAGTCCCTTCATCCCGACGCGGCCTTGCACCAGGTGCTACAGTTTATCTACAGGGACTTGGACTTAGTGTTGAACGATCCCACTTTGGAATCGCGCGAGAAAATGTTGAAATACCGAAGGTTGTTGAATAGATTGCAATTTTTTCTCGCGAATCCCCACAACAGCAACATCTCTTCGTCCTACTCTTCTTCGCCCCCGGCTCACCTCCGTCAGTCTGCTGAAGAGGCCAGCGCGTCCCTACTTGAGCGGTTGGCGAACCAAGTTCCCAAGAGGAATCGCACCCGGACCGTGGCGCTGTACAAACAATTGGAGAAATCCGGTGTGATCAAGTGGAACGAGGACGGTGCGGTGCGCGAGATGTCGGGTCGGAGAATACCACCTGAGCATCGCATCAACATAGTGGACTTACTGAACGACGCCGCCAGGTTCAGGAAGACGGCGCCCAGACCGGCGGGCTACTCTCCGTTCACGAAAGCGCTGCGCGAAGCAGTTCCCACAGACTCCTTGATCGGAAACCATCTGTATAAAGCGAGCGGACCTGGCCAAAGCTTAGACACACGGCTCGCTGACAGAGGTCGGAAACGACCGAGCTTCCACTCGGAAGAAAGAGAAGCAGCAGCAGCAGCAGCAGTAGCAGCAGCAGACTCTTCTCTCCAGGTGGACGATCCATCCTCTGACGACGAGGAGGACAGTGAACTTTTCCAAACTCCGACTTCCTATAGGAGCGTGGCGAGTAAGAAAAGGAAAGGGCGCAACCGCCTAGCGGCGAGGTCGTCGTTCACGCCCTCAACAGGCCCACCATGGGCAAACCAGTGAAGAGACTGACCAAGAAGGAAAAAGAAAAGAAGCGCGTAGTAGCTAGATATACCGACGTCAAAGCGCCCTCCAGTTTCACTAGCGTGACTAAACTCCAGAAACATCATTTTCGCCACCTGAACCCGGCCGTCATCCGAGATGCTTTAGTGTCGCTGGATGCCTACACTAAACAT
Organism: Harmothoe impar; assembly: GCA_947462335.1. Lineage (NCBI taxonomy): Eukaryota > Metazoa > Annelida > Polychaeta > Phyllodocida > Polynoidae > Harmothoe > Harmothoe impar. The sequence continues at coordinate 57,057,799 of OX381720.1, read as the reverse complement.
AAACCCATTCGGAGAAAATTCGCAAGGAACAAGACTATAACCGGCGCAATCGATCAGCAGTGGCAGATAGATCTGATGGACATGCAAGCTTTGGCGTCTCACAACGACCGCTTCCGGTACGTGGTGACGGCGATCGACGTTTTCTCTAGGTACGCGTGGGCCGTTCCCATTAAATCCAAGAGCGGCTCTGATGTCACCGAGGCCTTCCGAGAGATGACAGGCACTGGCGAGAGACGACCGCGCACTGTTCAGACAGACAAGGGGAAAGAGTTTTTGAACAAGATCTTTCAAGATCACTTGAAGAGCGAGGGCATAGAGTTCTTCACTGGCGAGAACGACGACATCAAAGCTAGTCTAGTGGAGCGCTTGAACCGCAGTCTGAAGGAGAAGCTGTGGCATTATTTCACACACAAGCGCACGTATCGCTACGTAGACGTACTGCACCATGTAGTGTCTTCTTACAATCGCACTCACCACAAGACGTTGAAAATGGCGCAGGCTCAAGTCAGCTCGGAAAACAGCGAAACAGTTTTCTACCGACAAGATCTCCCAACTAACAAACAAATCGACGAAATATGGAAAAAGAAGAAAAAAACAAAGACGTCCGCCGTCGACGTCATCGCTCCGGGTGACAGAGTGAGGATGTTGAGAACTAAAGGCGCCTTCGACAAAGGGTACGAGGGAAACTGGCGCGAGGAAGTGGTCGACGTTGCTAAGACGTTGGGAAGCAGAGGGTTCGAGCTGAAAGACGACAAGGGCGAGGAGATAAAAGGCGTCTTCTACCCGGAAGAGGTTCAGAAGGTGTACAAGAGTCGTTACGACAACAACTACCTGATAGACGAGGTGTTGCGCCGCAAGACCGTCGACGGTAAAGAGTTAGCTTTCGTACGTTGGTTAGGTTACGACGACAAGTTCAACGAGTGGATCCCCGTCAAAAAAATAACGTAGAAAAAAAAAAAAAAAAAAAAATGAACATCGCTCTACCTAGCAACAGCTCTATGGAGTATTATCCTGACAACAGCTTGACGTCTTTCCGAACTCACTTCGACTCGCCGCTCCTTCTGCCCGAAGCGTACGAAGCGGCTCTGACTGAGATCATCCTCCCTACAGAATGGACTAACGTGCACGACGACGACTTGATCATCGTTGTTCCTCTGCGCACCAAAGGTTTGCTAGAGGAGGCGATCCAGGTTTTAAAAGAAACTAAATTCTCCGAAGGAAAAAAACCACAGGTAGACTGGAGGGGAATGAAAAACGCGAACGGTCTGAGCAAGCTAACGTTCAGCTCAAAATTCCCGCTGAGCTGGAAGGAAGCGAGCTATGTAACGGTGGAAGAGATATCAGACACGTCGGAAGAGCAGCAATTGAAACCGGAAACAAAAAGGTTCAAGAGAGAGGTCGACTTGAGACAGACGAATGCCGTATACAAGCAGTTCTTGTCCCCGGCGGTGAAGAAGAAGGCGATCAGCGATCAAGCAAGACAGATGATCGAAGAGATGGAGAAAGACATGGGAGTGCGCAGTTTCATGCCAAACATATTCGAGATACCTCCTATTTTCACCGGAAGCAACCACACCCTAATCGAGCGCTTGAGTGAGACGTTGCGAGATGACAGACTAGAGGGCGACAGCTTCTTGCTCAAACCGATGCGGATCTTATCGTACGACGCCAAGACGAAACGCGTCACCATCAAACCGCCGAGACACTGTGCTGTCCTGCTGAGTCAGCATCTCGCATGCGTTCTAGGCTTCGGAGAGAAGACGTGTTTCGCGTCGCCGACTACCGGCGCCTACTCGATGGATGTTTACGGGGACGTGCACTCTGTGTACATATACACCGACATGATCCAGGAGAGACGTGTGGGCGACATGCAAGTGCCGCTGTTGCGCTGCGTGGCGGTGGACAGAGGCGGAAAGCGTCGAGGTGGCGTGCAAGCTATCAGTTTTCCCCATTTGGATTATTTCCCCTTGAAATCCAAGAGGTTTACCGAGGTCGGCATCTATTTAAGAGACCGATCCGGTCATTCCATCCCATTCGGTAGAGGCGAGGTGACCGTGACACTTCATCTGAGACCTATTGAGCGCTGAAAGAGAGAAAAATGATGCGTCAACGCGTTCCGTACTTTCCACCCAGGCGCACCGTCGGCAGAGGGTACAGCGATTACTACAACGCGCAGCTGGGCAACGGCGTCAACGTGTACAGCGGGCGCTCTTTCCAGAGCGGGCACGGTTTGGGCAGCGCTCTGTTAGGTCTGATGCGCTCGGCTACCCCGCTATTGAAGTCGGTGGGAAAAACGCTGCTCCGCGCCGGTGTGGGCGTAGCTAAAGATGTGCTGGCGGGTCGGACTTTAAAGAGCAGCGTGAAAGACCGAGGCGCAGGCGCTCTGAAGAGACTGGCGAGTACGGCGTTCTCGGGAGGAAAGACGCCTGTCGCGTCTAAGAAAGGGTCGAAACGTCGCCGGCATTCTCCTCAGACGGGCGGTGGCTCTTGCAAGAGACGTAGAGGGGATGTATTCGACCGGTAAGCGCCTAGGCGTTCAGGTATAAATAAAAAGACTGGAGGCGGCCGGCGTCAGTCTGTCGGCCGCGTGAAGAGAGAACACAATGGCTTACGTACACGAGAGCAGTAACGAGTGCGCGCTCTCTGAGCTCGACCTGCACACCGTAGCGCCGACTCAGACTACTATCCTAAAGTCGTCTTTCCTGGGGATAGAAACAAAAAACTCTTTAGAGGATGGAGGTAACATAAATTTCACCATCAACAAGTCGCAAGAGTACACAGACCTGAACGAGAATTACCTTCATCTGGAATGTCAAGTGCTGAAAGCGAACGGAGCGGCGATCGAGGACACCGACGCGGTAGCTCCGGTGAACAACTTGGCTCACTCGCTCTTCAAAGACGTCCAAGTCTCCATCGGCGGTTTCAAAGTGTCTGGCAACACCGAGACCTACCCTTACCGAGCTTACTTGGAAGGGTTACTCAACTACAACAAAGACGTGAAGGACGGCGTCATGAGCGCCCAGGGGTGGCATGAAGATACGCCCGGTCAGTTTGACACGTTGACTGACGCGAATGCGGGGTACAAAGCGCGCAAGAAGCTAATCTCCAACAAGCGCTTTTCGCTGATGGCGCGACTGCACTTTGACCTGGCTCATCAACCGAAGCTCATCGTTGGAGAGACAGAAATCAATCTCACTCTGAAACAAGCGGCGCCCTCTTTCTATCTGATGTGCGCCGCTGACGGAGGCTACAGCTTGAAGATCTACAAAGCAAAGCTCTACGTGCGACGCGTGCTGGTGGCGGACGCTGTAGCGGAAACGCACGAGAGAGCGGTGATAGAACACGGGCCCTTCGACTACCCGGTGAACAGAGTGGAGGTGACGACGTACGCCATCCCTCAAGGTAACAGAGATCACAGCTACACGCACTCCAACACAGGCCAGCTTCCCAAGTCGATGATGATTTGCTTCCTTGACCACGACGCCTTCAACGGTAGCTACACCAAGAACCCGTTCGAGATGAAGCATTACGACATCAGCTCGCTTCAAGTGATAGTGAACGATCAGAAAGTGCCGAACGACGCCTACGTGCCCGACTTTAAGACCAAAGCGGCCGTGAGAGAGTACTTGGCGCTACACACGGAAACGGGGATGTACGAGGGCGCGCGCTCCTGCGGTATTTCATACGATCAATTCCTGAACGGTTACACGGTATTCCCCCTCGACTTAACCCCAGACAGATCGCACGACGGGTGTCGCGTGAACCTTATAAGAGCGGGTCAGCTGAGGGTGGAAGTCAGTTTCCGCTCGGCGCTACAAGCGACAACAACGGTGCTACTCTACTTGGTGTACGACAACGTCGTCGAGCTGACCCGAGATCGACACCCCGTCACCGACTACCACATGAACTGAAGACAAGACGGCGGTACTTGGCGTATCGTATGAACACGCTTGAAATAAGCAGAGTGTTGAAGGAAAACGTTCACACAAAACATCGTTTCCTGGGCGTTTTCTCTTGTGACACTATTCCGAAGCACCCTATCAAAGACACTTGTTTCGTGAGCAACACAGATCCGCAACATTTACCAGGTCAGCATTGGGTGGCGTTTTACGTGTCGAGCACGGGTGAAGTGTACTACTTTGATTCCTTCGGCTTACCGCCGCTGAGTGCGGAGTTCTTGTCTTTCGTGGAACGCTCTGCTCCGTTCAAGTGGCAAAGAAACCGCATTCAACTACAAGACACTTCTGCTGACACCTGTGGACCTCATTGCGTTCATTTCCTAATTGAAGCATGTCGAACAAGAAACCCCAAGAAGTGCGTCATGCGCATGAGCAAAATCCCAAAGCTGAGCGACCGGGCCGTGAGTCAGAAGCTATCGATGATGCTGTTGTGACGGGTTGTTGCGATGGCGGCCGTTTCATGGAGGCAAAGATTCTCTGCCTTGCCGAAATGGTGTTGGATTTATCCAAAGTCGTGCAATGTCTATTGGAGAGAAGTCGTCCGGGGTGTGGTGGTGCGAGTGACGGCGGCGTGAGACTTTGCGGCCTGTTGAGTTGCTGCAAATCGAAGAAGCAAGCTAAAAAAGCATAAACTTGTGTGTTTTTTCTGATTGAAATGAAAATAAAGAATAAAATGAAAAGAAAAGAAATTATCTTGTTGTGTTTTTATTTCTATATATAAGTTACATAACTTTTTTTTGTTTGTTTGTTTACAAACAGTCACGTGTCACGTGGTGTTGTTTACAAACAAGAGAGCCACGTGGTGTTGTTTACAAACAAACCCTAAGTAGGTCACGTTACCCTAGTTACCAGAATGCCGGCTTCTGATTGGCTGAGCCTAAGTAGGTCACGTGACGTAAGTAGGTCACGTTACCATGGTTACCAGAATGCCGGCCTCTGATTGGCTGAGAGCTTCTAAGTAGGTCAGTAGGTCACCCAGAATGCTGGCTTCTGATTGGCTGAGAGCCCTAAGTAGGTCACGTTACCATGGCAACGGGTCACGTGACCAAATGGAGGCCTCTGATTGGCTGCATGTCGATTGAGTAATAAACAGTAGTTAACTATAGTCCCGTTCCGATACATACTATACTACTCACTACATTGAAAAAATGACGAATTTAAATCAGCGCGAAATTGTACTTTACAGCCAAATTGCAAAAATATATATGCGCAAAAATACATACGTTTACAGTACCTCTCGTTGGCATTGGATCAAACGGGGTTCAAACTCAAAAAGTATTTAGATAGCGTTACTCATTGCGCTCAAAAGGCAGAAGCAGTACATATACTATTTGGTGATAAGTATCATTGCATGAGTCCCGGTGGAGCAGTTGGTTAGCTGTTGGGCTCAATAGTTTGTGGGTACAGATGCTGTAAGATACCCGGGCTCTCAAAGAGGAAAAGCACTCTAAAATATTACCACCTCCGAGGGGTGTACTTGCTTCTATATTATAGGGCGTGGCCAACATAATGATATAGGGCCAAAAGAAAGGGTGTGTCGCAGGTCTAAAAATCTAGGGTAGGTAGGGAGGCATTTAAAAAACTTTTTGCTGGCTCACTGACCACCGCCTCGACTCATGGAAGCTCAACTCGACTCTAAAAGAGCCCAAACCTGAGAGAAATAACTTCTTTTCTTTTGAAGAACAATTTCTAGGGTCGGCACTGTTTTGCTAGGTAGGGTCGGTTAACCTAAAACACACCTTTTTTTTGGCATGGGCACACCAATAATACAATTTAAAATGTATAGATCCAAAGTAGTGAGTAGTCAGTACTCAACAACAAGAGAATTTGGTGGAGGGGGAGGGGTAAGCCTACTTTACAGAGAAGGTAAATGAGGTCCAGAATCAATGTAAAAATACAGAATAACCTGTAGGGTCCAGAACCAACCTAATACGTTAAGTATTAGCTATACCCTACTGGTCTGTATATTTGGACCATGAGACTATATTGTATGCATCATATTACACTTTGATACAGATTTTGATTAATGTAAATCAGATATATTTCTACATAATAGATTAAAGTAAAATCGTTCAATCTATATCGCCCAATTTGCTGAATGATAACGATGAAATTTCCTGAAACTAAATATGGCAAACTATGGGAAACATTTTAATTTTTTAAAGCAAACACCAACATTTTGTTGCTCTATGTTCTAACAACTTTACTTTTCCTAAAACTAGGTTATGACCTTGCGAAGTTTAAGGTGATGGTTAAGGGGGTGTGGGTGCACGAAACACGTGACCTGTTACTGGCTGGGGTCGGCCAGCGTCTATCATGTTTGGATAGTCTGGGAGCAGGCTGCCATCTAACCCCAATACACTTTTATTTTAATTACCCCTTTTAAGTATAGGTGCTAATCACACCATGACCCACACATAAATTAATTACCCCATAGAATTAGAATCTGCCTGCAGTTGGGAGTGTATTACCCAATACACTATTTTGCGCCACCAAACTGGCGCAAAAGTGAAATGCAGCCTTTCTCCCAGCCCATACTATATTATAACGTATTGGGCTGGGAGTCCGAGTCTGGGAGGGCTGGGGGTACACGGCCGTGACGTGTGTCCTTACAGGGCCAGCCTGATACAATACCCTGGGTGGGGCTCGTATAGACTAGTCACATTCTACATGTACAGCTTACACATACAGGACACTCCCTTGGTAACCATTTAATAGTCTTTATCGGGGTCAACTCCTAAAATCACGGCATTTTGAGCGTTAGTGACATGAGGAAATATAAGAGATGGTGACATGAGACATGGGTATTTCTCAATAACAAATCAATATAATCGACTTGGCAACATAGACATTCCTTAAAATCGATAGGGTGATATGGACATTTTTTAACATGGACATGCGGCATAGGAATCCCCCTACCATCTAGACCCCATCCTGGCGAGTATCTTCCCAGTGCTTCATTAATGCATGCATGCATCATGCTCCGACCCTTCAGTATAGTGTTTCAACCCGGTAGGATCGGTATGATGATGCATGAATGTATCCCTGGCGAGTTACTCACCAGGGCTGGATCTATGCTGCATGACGACAAAGGTTACATATAGCATTAATGTACTATGCGGCCCTTAAAGGGTCAATAAAACAGCATATGGCCCGTCCCTGTCAGAGTAGCGCCTCCGTGGAAGGTACAGCACTGTTACGGTACAGCATATTTGGCCCAATGGTAGGTTTCTGCACGTATAGTATATATATATATATATATATATATATATATATATATATATATATATATATATATATATATATATATATATATATATGTTTGCATGTTAAAGCCTATAGATTATATGTATGGTATGCCAGGACTACATGATGGTACATTTTCTTGGCATATACTACTCCCTTGCTAATGTGTCTACTACTGTGGTCGCACTTTATTTCGCTGGGTATATATTTTCGCTATATTCACGGAAATGAAAAATCCGCGAAATTCTTATATGCTTCAGTATGGATTAAATACCCGCGAATTAGTCTTTTTTGCCACCTCAGCGAAAATTTACACCCGTGAAAATAAGTACTTTCACAGTATATTATTGTACAGCTACTGTAAATGTAGATATCTTCGCTGGGATAAATTGTCGCGGATTTGCTGAAAAATACAAGTTCGCGTATACTTAGTTTTATGGATTTTGAAACATGGTAGTTCTATAGCTCCATTGGATCAATATTTGTGCTGTACGTATTTCCGTGGATTTTAAAATCCGCGAAATTCGCGAAAATATATACAGCGTGAAAATATACACATCTAAGATATGATATAGTAGCAATATCGTATAGTTGGTTAAGGGTAAGGTCCCTTTTCCGGGAGACTAAAGTGAATCGTATCCCTAGTTGTGAGATGGTGTCAATAACAATATTTTAAAGAAAATAATCACTTCTCCTGCAGCATACACAAACAAATGTATTTCTGGCATTATGTCTTTCATCTCAAGTTGTTATACTATGCTATACGTGCAGAGAGAAGAAACAGCATCAAAATGGAGTCCACGTTGCCTCCAGAATGACTCTCCTCTCTAGGGGAGGCCAGGTCGCCTAAGGGAGCCTAGGTGACTCTCTGCCTGACCTAAGTGAGTCACCTGTGGGAGTCATATAACCCAGAGAGCTATATTGGTATATTGGAGAGCCAGAGAGTCACCTAGGCTCCCTTAGGCGACCTGGGCTCCCCTAAAGAAGGGAGTTAGTCCTAGATCTAAGGCCAAATCTGAATGAGTTTTTATAAAACCCTGTCCACAGTACGTTTCTTGATTGATTCATATTCATAACATATAGAACTTGATCTTTCAGAACATTAACCCAAAATTAAAGTGTCCCAACATTATGCAAATTGAGGTCAAAGGTCAAATTCCATATCGAATATAGAGATCGAGTAACGATACCTTTGCCTAATTTTCTCAGAGACCGTTTCAGATAGGGACACGCCACAAGATACAGTGATAACCATGTATCAGTTCATCACCTTGCCACCTGGACAGTATTCCTACTCATATTTAAGGTCATATTTGTCAAGGTCAAAGTCCAAATTTACAGGAAAATAAGCATTATGCCTCCTGTTGTTTGTCCCCATTTCACCAATATACATGTTATGACCAAGCTATTTGTTATCTGTGTAGACCCCATCAATGTGCCCAAGATATGCTCTTTTGAAAGTTCTAACCAACAGGTTTCCATAGCAACAGGAGCCAATGTAATTTGACCTAATAGTCCAGTGGATTTCCGGCCTGACACAGGAATCTTCCATATAGTTTTTTTCTTTGCTGATTCTTCATCTAGGGGGTCTGGGTGACCATTTCCTGCATGATGTATTCATGACGGCTTTGGGGAAATTGAGATATTCAAGATGGCCACCACAATTCAATAAAAATCTTTAAATGTGCATATCTTAACTTCTAATCTACTTAGAGACACAAATAGAAGGTCTAAAAGTACATTTCTGTGGTCAGAGAATCCGATAATGCCATCTAAAATTATGTATAAAGCAGCCATATTGCATTTTATCCAAGATGGCTGCCGGAATTCAATAAAATCATTAAAAGTGCATATCTCTGCTTCTAATCAACTTAGAGATACAAATGAAAGGTCTAAAAGTATGTTTCTGTGATCAGGGAATCCAATCATGCCATCTAGAATGCCATCTAGAAGAAAGCTGTCACTACTAATGGAGGCATTGACCACCGCGACCCCCCCCCCCCTGCCCCTAAGCCACACACTACCACCCACGCCCCCTCCCCGTCAGAGAAAGCTGTTACTGCAAGACCGGTGCTCAGGGTCATTGTAAGTTAATATGGCACTATTAAAAGGTCCACTAGACCAAAGTTTGGGGTGCGGCTAATGCGCAATTTTTTCCAGGGGTGATTCAGAAGGGCTCTGCGGCTTATAGGATCGGCCCAAAGTCGGGGTGTGGCTAATATGTGAGTTGGGCTTATAAGTGAGGTTTTACGGTACATGTGTTTTGATGCATTAACTCTTTCCTGCCGCCTATTGCATTATTGCACTACCTGGTAATAATGGCTAGTGCATAAATGCAATATGAGGAGGGCATTTTTGGTTATAAATACTATTATCCTGAGCACCCTCAACAAATCTTTTGTATAGATATGACCTATTATAAAGGTACCATATGAACGGAAATTCCATACAGATTGCAAATCAGTCATTTGTAAACATGTTTCACAATTACCAATTCTCATATTAACCTCAATATAACCCTATATGTTAATAGTTCTGAGTCTTGGGCCTTAATCTGCCGTTTTCTGGTGAGTTAACAAGACACTCCTCCTTCTCCATCCCCATAGCTAGTATGTCCTTGTAGCTGTTCTCTGGTAAAATTGTACAAGATATTGTGTATTGTGGCAACTGTATCTCTGAGATTTGCAAAGTAGTGACCTATCACAGGTGTATCTGATTAGCTTGGGAAAGAGAATCAATTTCAGCAACTGTTTTGGAGATCAGAGAGTTATCATTTTTGTTTGGCACTAAACAAACTCATTTATCTAAATAGAAAGCCACACTTGAGGATGTGGTAAACATCTGCTGTAGTCAAACAAGAAAGTATATTCATGTATACAGTCATAGAGAGATCATAAATCAACAAGTTCGAGGAGTCATCCCTAACCAAGCCATACTGCACAGGATCTAGTTGAAGAATATGAATCTGATTGGCATGTTTCCATATTGACTTGTGGTATGTGACCCAAAGTGCAACACAGCCATCAAGACATGCTACATTTGCACTGTAATGCCTATCTGACATCTTGACTCTGAGTGTATTCTTGAGAACGGTATAAGATTTTGCCTCCGTCATATTTCCCAGATCATCAGGCATTGTTTAGATTGGACTGTGGTATCAACTCATGAGCCATTAAATTCTTTGTGTCATAATCCCATAAATTACAGTGAAGACTCACAGCCCTCACATGGATCATTTCAATGGCATACACTATTGTGTCAGCAACCTTGATATTACTGATTCTGTCATGGAATCCTTTAGTTTTCAAATTCCTCCATTTTGCTCTTTGCACAGCCTAACAGAAAGGTCCACATTCATGGATGGATTGACCCCCACCTTTCCTGTGACAATGTTCAGAACACCATTGGGAAATTCTTTGCTCTGTAGAGGGTCAATCTGTCTCTCTACTTTGTCCCGCAATACATTTCTGTTGCTTGCATCTGTCTTGATTATTGATTTCATATCTTCTTTATGTTGGATTTCATGAGGTGCTTCTCCTTTATTCTCCAATACATCTATGCTAAAGCCCTTGACAACCTCTTTACCTGAGAGAATGTTCTGGTTTTAAGGGTAGGGGGGGGTGATAAATCTACTTTTCTTCGGGGACAGGCTCAAACTATGCATTTGGGTCCAAAAACACGGGAAATCACAAAAATATTTTTTTCGGACCCCTGTGACCCCCCCGTACATAGGGTCCGAAGATCGGCCAAATAGTGAGAAAACAGCCAAAATTCAGGCTTTCAAATTCCTTCTAAAATCAAATCATGACTTCATGAAAATGGTCAGAAACCTTCATATGGGACCCAAAGAAACCATTTAAAGTCATATTGTTGTGATTGTAGAGGTGTTTCCCCCTCTGGGGAAGTGGTTCGTCCTTGGTAAAATACCGATAAATCAGCTATTTTGAAGGCATTTTCTCCCTTACAATCATATCCCTATACTGCCATCAAGGGTCCTCAAGACACCTAATCAGGCAGATTAAACCCTTCTGGAGGGTCCCCTCTTTCTGTCAACTCCCTTCTATGACCCCCCCCCCTCCCAGCACCAATAGCCATCAGATAACTCCCCCCCCCCCTTCGCCTCTATATTACCCTATACTGAAATAATGTATTAACATAAGACCTGTCTGATAGTTTGAACCTTTCTTGAGGGCTCCCTGTTCCTGTTAACCACCCCCTATGACCCCCCTCCACCCCATCCCCACCCTCACCCCTAACTAATAGCCATGAAATAACCCCCCCCCCTCGGCTCCATACAACCATCAGCCCAACCCTCCCTCCATGTGGCACAGTGCACAGCATTGCCTCTCATGGTATGTATCATGCCTGGGAGTGGGACAGTGGTGTGGTTAAAAGAGCCCCCCCCCCAAAAAAAAAAAAAAAAAAGAATGAGTGAGCTGGGTCCTTGAGATCACCCTGGTAGGTGTATCTAGTACAGCTGGTAGAGGGATACTGTACTTCAAGTCAAAGTTGGGTTCAATATTTGGTTTAATATCATGATATGTATTCATCTGTCCTCAAAGTTTGATATTAGGTTCTACCAACTTACCCTTTACCCCATATAGGGGATGGCATAGGTCTACCAAGCACCATGCCTATGTTATATTTTCATATATCTGAATATTATAGCAGCACCCTCAGATATTGCATGTATGTCTGTCTTTGACAAAATCTGATCTTAAGCATTGCAAATGAGGTATCAGGGTTACCTACCCCTCCCCATAATATAATTGCAAGGTTTATTATTGACTTCAATAATATTCAGGGTTCAGAGTATTTATTTAACACCTCAGAGAATTGAATTAGATAATTATCTCTCGTCTTATGTCTAGTATACTAACCATGCAAGGTGTAGACTAAGAGATATGGACACCAGTCCTTATTTGGAGTCATTTGCAAGGTCCCCCCCCTCACACCTACCATCTATCATTCTATGCATTTAACCACTTGGTTAAGGAGGAGAGTCAGGGTTTTTATTTATTGTTGTATCAGGTTATCAGTGATGTTAATATTAGATCTCTGCTATAACTATTGTAGAATTACTATGTATAATAAGTGTAACAACATGAAGCAGTCATCTTGACTATGAATACACATGGGGTGAGGTACTAGGCATAGAATGGAGGGGGGGGTCTGTGATCATTGGTAGGGTAACTCAAAATGAATATAGAGACCTTTGAAAAGGGTATTATCTATCTGATCTAAACTCATTTTGATATGTTGATAATTCAAGTATATTGAAGCAAAGGCCCTCCAAAATTTGGGTTATATTCATGCAATCACAATAATATAACCTGTAATAGTCTCTTTGGGTCCCTTATCAGTTTTCTGTTGAGGTGGTAAAGCCATTCATGCATGTATGATAAATTAATTATAAGAGGTCTGATGGTTGGAGTTCTTAAATGGACTGAGGTAGCCCTCCTCTTATGTCTGTATAGGGTAACGGAGGAGGTCTGGGCCCCCTCCATATCCCCCACCCCTCTTTTAAACACATCACTGTCTTACTCCCAAGACAGGCTAAGGTGTCTGTGAATGACTATTGATGTTCAAAGATCCTGACATTCTGAGTACAGTGTAACATAGAGGTGAGGGCGGAGGGGGGGAGGGAGTTATCTGATGGTTATTGGTGCATGCTATAGGGGGGGGGGGGGTTAGGGGGTCATAGGCGGTAGTTAACAGAAACAGGGGGCCCTACAGAATGGTTCATGATGATGTTTTATGGCGGTATAGGGACCTGATTGGATAGGAGCAAATGCCTTCAAAAAAGCTGATTTATCAGTATTTTACCATGGACGCACCCCCACCCCAGAGGGGGAAACACCCCTATAATCACAACAATATGACTTTAAATGCTCTCTTTGGGTCCCAAATTAAGGTTTCTGACCATTTTCATTAAGGCATGGTGAGGTTTGAGTAGGAATCTGCAAGCCTGAATTTTGGCTGTTTTCTCACTATTTGGCCGATCTTCGGACCCCATGTACGGGGGGGTCACAGGGGTCCGAAAAAAATGTTTTTGTGATTTCCCGAGTTTTGGGTCCCAAATGCATAATTTGAGCCTGTCCCTGAAACCGTACGACAAAATTGGCGATTTAACACCCCCCCCTATTAAGGGTTTCCAGATCCAAGGTAGTTCCATTAATTCCCCCTGGGGAATGTTTCTACCTCATGATGGTTGACTCAATAACCATGTCACTTGTTGGCCTTTCGTGGATGCTTCACACAAATCATCAGGCAAACCATTCATGGATCTCATATATTATGATGCATGTCTCGGATGGCTATAGTAGTTGGTGGCAAAGAACAAAGGTATCATATCCTTGACACATGCTTGATAATTAGTCAGTCAGACTCTTGCTCAGCTCTTACATATCTCATAACTATGAAAATGGGTTCAATTAGGAACCTTACCAGAGCTTGGCTGTCCTACTGTGATGCCTGGTACAATGGCTCATTCAAAATGCTCTGTCTGTGATCAGCTTGTCTATATCATACTCATGGCGACATGCATTCCACCTTTAGAAGCAAAGATTGCTTAACATGGCCTGCTTGTCCCAGAATACATGAACAGCTATATGATACAGCTGTTGATCTGCAGTGAATATTATATAGGATTGGCCTGTTGATTTGATAAGTTGTTTGGCCCTCATCATGGGTCTCATTATGGTATTTCAGTCTGCAGGTAATTTGTCCATCAATGGAAGGGATATCACATTGGTCTGAAAATACCAGTATTGTAGCCATGGACTGGTTTATATCTTAAAAAAACTGAGAGTCTAGGTCTTGCTCACATACAACTTTCTTGTATGCTTTAAAGCCCTCTGAATGTCCTCTTGCTATTGGAGGATCTATTGTGGATGGGGGCTGTAGTGGGCCAGTGTATTATGTTTTGGGAATTACCTGTTGCAGATTGTGTACCATCCAACAGCTATCTCTGATTCATTAGTTAGTTCATATTCCATCCCTTAATCTGTCGCCATGACAGATAATCTCACTATAAATGTCTTATGTTTATTCAAATCTTACATTTACTCGATTTGTGTAGACCTTTGACCAGCTTTTGGGTTATATCATCAATTATTCAAAATTTTAAATGGCATGATTGGATTCCCTGACCACAGAAATATATGTTCAGAGCTTTTATTTGTGTCTCTAAGTTGATTCTAAGCAGAGATATGTACCTTTCAAGATTCTTTATTGAATTTCGGCAGCCATCTTGAATATATTTCAAAATGGCCGCCATCTACATGATTCTAGATGGCATAATTGGATTCCCTGACCACAGAAACATTTTTTTAGACCTTTCATTTGTATCTCTAAGTTGATTAGAAGCAGAGATATGCACTTTTTATGATTTTTATTGAATTCCGGCAGCCATCTTGGATAAATGGCTGCCATATACATGATTTTAGATGATATGATTGGATTCTCTGACCACAGAAATGTACTTTCAGACCTTTTATTTGTGTCTCTAAGTAAATTAGAAGTTGAGATATGCAATTTTCAAGAGTTTTATTGAATTGTGGCGGCCATCTTGAATATCTCAATTTCCCCGAAGCCGTCACAAATACATCACGCAGGAAACGGCTACCCAGACCCCCAAGATGAAGAATCAGCAGAGAAAAAAACTATATCCGAGAATTCCGGGTCAGGCCCCAAATCCTTGTTCCACCACCGGACTATAAGGATGAGTCTATTTATGCTATACATACATTCTTATTTATTTCTCATTACTGCCTGTCAGTAACCAAGTCAAACTATGGAATAATATTAATGTATATTGTGGGCATACATCATACAATAGATTTCCCCCTTACTTCTTATGAAATTGCATGAGATTCAGCTCTTTGACCTTGTTTCAAGCCATTTTGACCTTCACCAAGGTCATCCACTAATATGTCATGTATGCCCACAATATGCATTTATATTATTTCATAGTTTGACTTGGTTACTGACAGGCAGTAAAGAGAAATAAATAAGAATGTATGTATAGCATAAACAGACTCATCCTTAGGTCAAATTACATTGGCTCCTGTTGCTATGGAAACCTGTTGGTTAGAACTTTCAAAAGGCCACATCTTGGGCACATTGATGGGGTCTACACAGATAACAAATAGCTTGGTCATAACATGTATATTGGTGAAATGGGAACAAACAACAGGAGGCATAATGCTTATTTTCCTGTAAATTTGGACTTTGACCTTGACAAATATGACCTTAAATATGAGCAGGAATACTGTCCAGCTGGCAATGTGATGAACTGATACATGGTTATCACTGTATCTTGTGGCGTGTCCCCATCTGAAAGAGCCTCTGAGAAAATTAGGCAAAGGTATTATTAATTGATCTCTATATTTGACATGGAATTTGACCTTTGACCTCAATTTGCATAATGTTGGGACACTTTAATTTTGGGTTAATGTTCTGAAAAATCAAGTTCCATATGTTAGGAATATGAATCAGTCAAGAAACGTACTGTGGACAGGGTTTTAAAAAAAGTCATGTTTCTAGAGCCCTTTTGAGAATTGGATCCAGGACTAAGTCATTCCAGAGGTAACATTGACTCCCTTTTGACGCTGTTTCTTCTCTGTGTGTACCCATTTACAATGTGCGTTATAGCACAGGTCATGCTACCTCAATAATTGTGTTGTTGTAATGTATGCACCATGTAAAACTATGTGCATTACAAAAACCTTTATTGTCGGGCTTATACAAGGCTATTATTGTCATAATATTAATATGGCGTTTGGGGGGGGGGGCATGATGACAAAAATGTGTAGTCCTAACACATTGTCATTGAGAGCTCACGAGTATTCTTGCCACGTTTTCCTGAATAGCTATTTACAACAGTTTTGAATGATTTGAACCATACCTGCATGTGATGTCTATATTGTACACTGTAAAAAGTTGGTTCCCATTTTTGCAGGTGTACAGTAGATTCAGTTTACTGTAAGCAAACAGCAGAATATACTATAAACCTACAGTATATTCTGCTGCTAATCTATTCTACACAAGATTCTACTGTAGATCTACAGTAGATTCTACTGTCTACCTACATTAACTATTTACAGTGTATGTTTCCCTTGTGTATCAAAAATATGACTTTGAGCAGAAATATATTACGAGAAAATCTAACTGAACAGTGGAGCGCATATTAATGTATGTAGGCCTATACTTGTTATAACTGTTGCCCTCAGAGTGAGGCCATGACCCACTGAGGTCACACCCGATGTGTCCCCTAACTGAAACCCTACCCCGCCCTTAACGTGTATTGGGGGTCTAGATGGGGGGGGGGGGGGGGGTGCATGTCGCATGTCGATTTTAAGAAATGTCACTTGTGCCTTAAATCCCCATGTCCCATATTGCCTCTGAAAACATATCATATCCCATGTCGAATTTAAGAAATACATGTCACTTACTTTTTCCCTTAGGGAGTGGTCATTTTTTAACAACAGGGGGGGTCGGTTGATTTTCGCGCGAGCGGGTCGGAATTTTTCTGGTCCCCCCCGCGAGAGGGGTAGAAAATTTTTTGGTCCCCCCCTCCAGGCAGGTTGAAATTGAGCGCGGCCGACCCCTTTGAGCTATAGTAACGCACGGGCTTTTCCGCTAAATAGGGGTGTAATTTTTTTGGTCCCCCCCTCAAGAGGGGTCCAAATTTGTTTGGTCCCCCCCCTTCAAGGGGTCCAAATTTGTTTGGTCCCCCCCCCAAATCCACCAACCCCCCCCCCCTGTTGTTAAAAAATGACCACTCCCTTACGTCACTAAGCTCTATATGTCGAATTTGATTTTAAGAAAAGGCCGTGTCGCCAAGTCAATTTTAGGGGTCCGTCCCCATTGTACTCATCTCACCAACCACGTCTCTACCTCTGTCTCTATGTTGTCACTTATTAGAGCAGAAACTTCAGGCCCCCTACCACCCTTATGACCTGCCAGGGTCGCACAATGCTTTATGGTGAGTTGTCGGCATGATGCATGAATGCAGCCCTGGCGAGACTATAATCGCCAGGGCTGCATTCATGTATCAAGCCAACTCGCTAGAGTCCATGCACTCCAGAAGAGTTGGCGTGAATGTATCATGTACATATACATATGCACTATTCTACTTTATAGATAGTAGGCCTACACCCAATATATACACATGGTACGAGGCCTAATTCAGAACTTGGAGTGGTGAATATGTTGTATTGCCTTCACACGCTACCCTAAAGGTGACTGCCATCTGTAGCCTCCACCCATACACTGACAAAGTAAACTCGTCCGTCGTCTAAACGACAAAGGAGCAGGTCTTCTATAGCTGGAATTGTCCAATAGAAGACCCACTTGGCATTTGCCAGGCCAAAACTGAAGTTTGCCAGCACCAGACTCGGCACTGTGCCAGCCCTAGAATTTCCATGGGGTCAGCATGATTTATGAATGCAAGCTCAGCGAGTAGCCTAGACTCGCCAGGGCTACATTCATACATTGAGAAAAGGTATAAAGCACATTTATAGTGGTATGTAGCTGTTCAAGGGTTATCCAGGACTTTGACAACCCTAGACTCGTCACAAGGAATCGGCCACCGCCTGGGCTAACATCGTCAGTCAGTTGAGCCTAGTATTGTCTTGTGGGATGGTAACCTGGTAGGTTTCCAGATGGACAACCATTGACTTGATTATTTTATGACAGTCACTGAGAATACCCTAAAGTCTTCTTATAAGACGACTATTTGACAACTTTAGATCCTTTGATTTTATGAGTATAATATACATATTATGTGTCCTGTGAGTCATGATGTATATTCTATACCCAACATAGGGACCTGTCCAAGCTTTATGACGCGTGCAGACCGGGGGTGTAGAGAGAGCGTCAGTGTGTGGCCAGATAGGGCGGGGGGGGGGGCAAATTTGTGCCCCTTGGTGCAGGTGGGAGGCCTAAATATTTGTTGAGCCTTTCTTTTTTAGTAAAACGAAAATGCTAGTACATTACTACAATACCACTAGGCCTACATAAAAGGGATTGATCAGAAGGAATTTGAACCATTCCAGGGGAGGGGACAGAAAAAGATTTGAAACCCCTCGTGGGGATGGGGGTAAGGAATTCGACACACTAGCGTGGAGATCTATACCGCCCCCCCCCGGCCCTACCCCTGGGTATAAATGACCACTCCCCACAGCCCCATGTGGTACAGCAGGGGTGGCATGTCTGTGGGGCTCCACCATTACACCCCCCCCCCCCGGCCCTACCCCTGGGTATAAATGACCACTCCCCACAGCCCCTTGTGGTACAGTATGTGGTAGCATGTCTGTGGGGCTCCACCCTTACAGCCCCCCCCCCCGGCCCTACCCCTGGGTATAAATGACCACTCCCCACAGCCCCTTGTGGTACAGTATGTGGTAGCATGTCTGTGGGGCTCCACCCTTACACCCCCCCCCCCCCCCCGGCCCTACCCCTGGGTATAAATGACCACTCCCCCCAGCCACATGTGGTACAGCAGGGGTGGCATGTCTGTGGGGCTCCACCCTTACACCCCCCCCCCCCCCGGCCCTACCCCTGGGTATAAATGACCACTCCCCACAGCCCCATGTGGTACAGCAGGGGTAGCATGTCTGTGGGGCTCCACCCTTACACCCCCCCCCCCCCCCGGCCCTACCCCTGGGTATAAATGACCACTCCCCACAGCCCCATGTGGTACAGCAGGGGTAGCATGTCTGTGGGGCTCCACCCTTACAACCCCCCCCCCCCCCGGCCCTACCCCTGGGTATAAATGACCACTCCCCCCAGCCACATGTGGTACAGCAGGGGTAGCATGTCTGTGGGGCTCCACCATTACACCCCCCTCCCCCCGGCCCTACTCCTGGGTATAAATGACCACTCCCCCCAGCCCCATGTGGTACAGCAGGGGTAGCATGTCTGTGGGGCTCCACCCTTACACCCCCCCCCCCCCGGCCCTACCCCTGGGTATAAATGACCACTCCCCCCAGCCCCATGTGGTACAGCAGGGGTAGCATGTCTGTGGGGCTCCACCCTTACACCCCCCCCCCGGCCCTACCCCTATAAATGACCACTCCCCCCAGCCCCATGTGGTACAGTAGGGGTAGCATGTCTGTGGGGCTCCACCCTTACACCCCCCCCCCCCGGCCCTACCCCTGGGTATAAGTGACCACTCCCCACAGCCCCATGTGGTACAGCAGGGGTAGCATGTCTGTGGGGCTCCACCCTTACACCCCCCCCCCCCCGGCCCTACCCCTGGGTATAAATGACCACTCCCCACAGCCCCATGTAGTACAGCAGGGGTAGTATGTCTGTGGGGCTCCACCTTTACCCCTCCCCCCCGGCCCTACCCCTGGGTATAAATGACCACTCCCCACAGCCCCATGTGGTACAGCAGGGGTAGCATGTCTGTGGGGCTCCACCCTTACACCCCCCCGGCCCTACCCCTGGGTATAAGTGACCACTCCCCACAGCCCCATGTGGTACAGCAGGGGTAGCATGTCTGTGGGGCTCCACCTTTACCCCCTCCCCCCCGGCCCTACCCCATGGTATAAATGACCACTCCCCACAGCCCCATGTGGTACAGCAGGGGTAGCATGTCTGTGGGGCTCCACCCTTACACCCCCCCCCCCCCGCCCCTGGCCCTACCCCTGGGTATAAATGACCACTCCCCCCAGCCCCATGTGGTACAGCAGGGGTAGCATGTCTGTGGGGCTCCACCCTTACACCCCCCCCCCCCGCCCCTGGCCCTACCCCTGGGTATAAATGACCACTCCCCCCAGCCCCATGTGGTACAGCAGGGGTAGCATGTCTGTGGGGCTCCACCCTTAGCCGTACAACACGCAGCCTCGAGCACTCCAGGCCCATTGCAGCCGTCAGGCTGTAATGGGCCTGGACAATTTTGTATCTAATAGCTGTAACCTACTTACAAAAATGATCCAGGATCCTGGATCATTTCTTAATGAGATAGGTAGCTCACTGATTGGTCAGCTATGATCACATGATCATGTAGGAGTTGTGTATGGCCTCATGGGTTCGAATCCCACCCTAGGCAAAATGTAGGTTCGTTTTTTTACATTATTTATTTAGCCCATTTAAAGCATAAATCCACCTTAATTGACATAGTTAAATTAGCTATTACATATGTGACTAGGTACATTATTTCAATTTAGGTGCAATATGGAGATATCAAAACTATTAAAAATTGAGCCAGAGTGGGGTTCGAACCCACACCCCCATGGTTGCTGATACTAGTAGACCTATACAGTATAGCAGGGTATGAGGCCAGTGTAGGTACATAGATCTAAGTAATCTCCCAGACTGTAAACGTACAGTCAGGGCTCGAGACTGTACAACACGTGGATGTGTCACTCTATGTGATTAAGATCACAATTCCTATAGAGAATTGAAAATAGATTGAGCCGTTTCAACAAAATTAATGATGAATATAAAATATCATCATGACTTGACAGAAGAAGGACTCTACCCCAGTGGAGACAGAATTGAGTTCAACGTTGAATCAATGTTCATTCAACATTGATTCAATACTGACCATTTATCAATGTTGATTCAATATTCTGTAAGATTCGACAAGGACTTGCAACAAACCCAGGACTTCCCCTTCTGTAAATACACTGTGTGTATTAGTTTCCTTCTAAGTAGGCCTACACCTAGGACTTTATCCAGAATCAGTCTGATTCGCAAATATAGACAGCTACTCCCAAGTCTACCTCTAATGTTAGTACAGAGTTTGGTCCAATTGGGTGACCTTTTCTTAACATGAAAAGGATTAAGACGAGTAAGTTTGACCTTAAGTAGTGCCACTTTCTGTAGATCTAGGTTCTAACTTTTACAACACAAACACTCTATAATGACTATAAAGCCTGCAATACAAACTAACGTCTTTTGTTGAAATAGGGGTATTTTTGTCCCCTGGAAAACATTTAAAATCTAGAAGCCAAATGGTCCATTCTGGTGTTATTTCTTGATGTTTCTTACCCTGGTTCTAACCCTCAGACCACCTTTCCCATGTCGCTATGTCGTTGCATGTCACATGTCAATTTGAAGAAATGGCCATGCTCGCACAGAAATATATGATAGTTAGATAATGTCACCAATTAGTTGGTGGTTGGTTACGCCCTACACCCTAGATAACAACTAAGGTCTTTTCAAGGCCGTTGATGGTGATGGAATCTATGAGGCGAGTGAAGGCAGAAAGCACGCCCCTACACCTTTACAAAGGCAATGATTCTTTTACATCCCACATTACATAGTATGAGACAGATAGGCCTTTGATATGCTGAATGTCTCATATCACTCTAGTAAGTAATTAGTAGAGAGGGGGGGGGGGGGGGCTGAGAATTTTGAAAAAAGAAAGAGAAATGGCACTAGCAGTAAACATACACGCACCAATAGCAGCCTCTCATGTTGGCCCTAACAGTGTAGAACCAGCAGCGGCTGGGTCGTGTTGACCAAGTTGTTTTTGTGTGTGTTTGTTGATAGGGAGTGGTACGGGGCCATCCATATAGCACGCACGGCATAGCTCTCCCAGGTGAGAGGACAAACGTTTAGAGCGTTATCTTAATCAGACTATAAAGATGATCTTACTTGTCTTAATTTTTAAAATTTATAATCTAGCATGTTATCTAGCATGTAATGGGGGGCTCTGCCCCCCAACCCCTTTTTTTCCCCTTCCTTTTCTTCTATTTCAATCCAATCTTAAACTATCTTAATTATTTTTCTTCTATTTCAATCCTCTCTTAAACTATCTTAATCCCATCTTTAGACTTATCTTAGACTATCTTAAAAGTATTATTACCTGATTTTGATATACTGCCCCATAATAAGACACTGAATTAACATATTAAGATTTAAGATTAAGATAACCCTCTAAACGTTTGTCCTCTCACCTGGGAGAGCTATCCCGTATTTGCATCCATATATCAGCTGTATATGACGTCATGAGCAGGGGAATGGGGGGGGGGGGTTTAGCCTCCCATACATTGCCTGAGCGTAAATATGACTAAAAGTGGAAGGGTTGGCGAGGGGATAAAATATGACATGAGGCTAAAAAAAGATGATGTGTTTCGGGATACATTGTCCAAAAACTTAGGGTAGGTAGGTCGATTTAGAAAAGAAGTAATTACATTTTAATGATAAAAGTACCAGGAATGGGTTGCGAATCATGACATGTACTCACAGTTTTAAAATGTGTTTCAAGCAACATAGTTCAAAAAATTAGGGTGGGTAGATCGAATTATTATTTTTTGTTAAATGTTAAAAGTACCAGGAATGAGTCACGAATTGCCACATTGACCTACAGGTCACCGGGATGAATCATTGATTTCTCTGGTAACTAGGACAATTATTGGGCATTCTTGTTAAAAGGCAATTCCTGAGGTCAGACAATTGATTAGACCACTGAAATCAATGGGAGCTTGTTCTTCCTGATGAAACATTTTATAAAAACCTAGAAAAATATGAAAATCCCCAAAATTGGAGAACAATTCCATGGTCAGCCCTTTGTGGAAACTAGGGTCAGATTGCCTGAAACATATGGCGGTGTCTCACGACCTTGAGCCAATGTTTTTGTCTCTGACCATGTGCCAGCTCTGACCGGGTGCCAGCTCTGACCGGGTGCCAGCTCTGACCGGCCTGAATAAAATCGGGTTATTTAGGGCAGATGGGGATAGAATTTGGCTGGAAAGGTTAATGGATGTTATAACTCTCTAAAGTCATTGATTGTCCATTTTTATCATCATCTGCCCTAAATAACTCGTTTTTATTCAGGCCGGTCAGAGCTGGCACCCGGTCAGAGCTGGCATCCAGTCAGAGACAAAAACATTGGCCCAAGGTCGTGAGACACATCCATATACCTCTTTACGTTTGGCCTGACGTAATTGCTGAACGGCTCCTCAATACTATGTTGGGTGTGGTGACGGGGAGCAGGGTGCTACAGGTGTACACGTATTTATGGCTGTGTCTCACGAACTTGGGCCAATGTTTTCGTCTCTAACTGGGTGCCATCTCTGACCGGTGCCATCTCTGACCGGGTGCCATCTCTGACCGGGTGCCATCATTGACCGGGTGCCATCTCTGACCGGGTGCCATCTCTGACCGGGTGCCATCTCTGTCTGGGTGCCGTCTCTGACTGGGTGCCATCTCTGACCGGGTGCCGTCTCTGACCAGGTGCCATCTCTGACCGGGTGCCATCTCTGAGAGGGTGCCATCTCTGACCGGGTGCCATCTCTGACTGGGTGCCGTCTCTGACTGGGTGCTATCTCTGACCGGGTGCCATCTCTGACCAGGTGCCGTCTCTGACCAGGTGCCGTCTCTGACTGGGTGCCATCTCTGACTGGGTGCCATCTCTGACCGGTTGCCGTCTCTGACTGGGTGCCATCTCTGACCGGGTGCCGTCTCTGACCGGGTGCCGTCTCTGACCGGGTGCCGTCTCTGACCGGGTGCCGTCTCTGACCGTGTGCCATCTCTGACCGACGGTAATTACGTAGTAGTCATAGGACGTAGTCATTTAAAAGGCATCGAACATACCCCTTTTCCTACAATATTGCCTCAAAGGCACCCCTTTTCAAGGAACCTCGTGGGTCCATGCCTAGTGCCCCAAAACGTACCCTTTTTTTTAATCGTGTCCATCTCTTATCTTATCTTATCTTCCTCCTCCAACCACAGAACAATAGCAATTAATAAGACTGATTAGAGCAATACCTGTAATACCTCTATCTTAGCCAGCACCCCATTGTCTCAGGTGAGAAGTGAGGGGATTAGTCCCATCCAGATAAGAAATTACCCAGAATCCAAGAGGGCCGTGGGAGGCCTTATGCTCAATAATGTTGTAAAAATGAAGTGTAAACATACAACTGGATGTACGACGACGAGTTTGCTGTGCACTCGTGCGCACCGTGCAATACGGACACCCAAACAAGTCGTCGTACATCCTTTTTTTTTTGTTTACGAGTTCGTTTTTAGTTTTTTTTATACATAGCATATGACATTGAATGCAAATCGATATAATATAATAATGATATAATATAATATAATAATATACCTGTCTCAGCCCTACACCTGAAGTGTTGTTGTTGTTAATTCGTTTATTTCTATCCCGAGGAGGTACATAACCATTATAGAAATGGCCATGTCACTTTGTCGATTTTAAGAAAAAAGCCTATGTTCCATGTCACTATCTCTTATATTCCTCATGTTGCATGTCACTCAGCCAAAAGAGGCCCATGTCTCCGTGTCGACTTTAGTGGTCCACACCCATATTAGTCCCATCCAGATAAGAACTGTACAGAAATTACCCAAAATCCAAGGGGGCCACGGGAGGCCGTATTAACATAAAAATGAACGAGTAAAAATACAACTGGATGTACGACGACCAGTTTGGGTGTCCGTATCGCACGGTGCAGACGACTGCGCAGCAGGAGTGTGCACCGTGCGATACGGACACCCAAACAAGTTGTCGTGCATCCAGTTGTATTTTTACGAGTTCTTTTTTTGTTTTATTATACCTAGCATATGACATTGGGAAGATTACGATAGATATTACGATAGATTTTACGATAGATATCCCAAAATACCTATTTGCGAGTTGCCCTATTTTGCGCACCATCCTGTCTGTTTACGCACCATTTTCCGTATTACACATGTCGCAATACAGAAGTGTGTATTGCACAAGTAGTTAATCCGCCGCTCCTATGTTGTATGAATAGCGATGTTATATGCTAGGTATAATGAACTCAATAATAATTATGACAACCTGTGTCAGCCCTATACATATAGTCACCATAGTACACGTACAGTCACCATAGTACCTGTATAGTGGCACGGGGTGGCTGTCGTGACCCGCCACGGTCCGCTACCCCCAGCTGACAACGCCCTCCTCCCACCCTGTCCTCATACTAAGGCCACACCTGGGCCTTCACAACTTCTGTCACATATCCCCCTTTTTCAGTAGTTTTATTTCCAACCCATTCAGGCCACTCATAAGAAAAAAAGTTGTTTCTCACCACCAAGCAGTGAAAAATATGACGAGGGCGCTTTTTTACTTAAATTATTTTCCGCGATCAATTTTCACATTTTAGTAATTCAGAGTTTATTGATCAGCATAACTTGTTATAATGCAAGCTATTCCTAGCTGACTGCATTACTGACAGCATAAGCTTAAATTTGATTCCAATTTTGCCCAAATCTTTCCAATTTTAACACATTTTTCCATCAAAAATGTAAAAAAAACACACACCCAGTATGCAGTGGTAGGGTCGGTATAATACCTGAATGCAGCACCATGCACAGTTGAATACCAGTGCTGCATTGATGCATGATGACGACACATGGCGTATAGCACACTAACACTAGGATGTCCTTTAGGTAGTTAAGGGGTTAGGTCCTCCAAAGTATTAACTGCAGATGTCTGGGATTAGGCCGCCTCAATCAAATGAAGATATATTGCGAAATGTCCCCAATTTAAAAGGCATAATGTTGAGTATTTGCTGTTTAGCCCTTTTTTGGGTCAAACTCTCAAAATATCCCTGGCAGGGGTGAAAAGAAGGCAAAATGCAAAATGCCAAAAATCCCATAGGCGGACCCGTAATCCAAGTTATCAGAATAAAATAGGCTTACGCCTAAAAGGTGTTTCCAGTCACCCGACCATACGCAAATGGCACCTAGCTCACGAGAGTGCACGGACAAACGTTTTGAGTGAGTCTTAAGGAAATCTTACTGAAATCTTACAACTTACCATGACACAGTTCATGTTAAGTCCTAAATATGTCTTAAAAATCATAAAAAGGTATTTAATTGGGGTTCCACCATTACTAGAGAAGGGGGGAAAAGGGCCGAATTTCCCGGACGTAAGACTTCAGTAAGATTATAGTAAGACTCACTCAAAACGTTTGCCCATGCACTCACTCACTAGGTCGGTCGTGCCGACCATACAGGGTAAAAGAGCGCCAACCCTAAATGTCTTTTTTTTAAACATTTCGGTGACATTTTCTGTCCTCAACGACTCCGTCATTAACAGTCTTAAATAAGTGCACGGGACACCGCAACTAGGACAAGGATCAGGCTTTATTCAGAAATATTTCAAAACAATTCTAAAACAAAATGATTGATTTCGGTTACATAACCGTCCATGTGATTTCACTGCCTGCACTGCCCCTTTTTGTGTTACCTTAACCAATTAATCTTTTTATGTAAAATAAATATATTTTTGAGACAAAAAAGAATTCGTAAGAATCCCGAATACAGGTACCACCATATAGCCCCGTTGTATTAAAATGAACCTTTTATATTATACAGGGATACAAGGCCATTCTTGATGAGGATCTTAATGACCATGGCGAAACTCAAATGTCCTATACTAGAGAAAGAATCCCACATGTCTATATTTAAATTAGATGCGGTACATCCAGAGTATTACCAAAATACATGTGGTGCATATTTAAATCAACGTTTTATATTAGCCGAGGCAGCATATTTTCATTGAATGGCTTTGCATAACATCACAAGGGCAATAAGAAAAATACCAATCACAATTACATAAGTACATGATTGCTGGGTCTGCTCATATATATGTGAACCGTTATTCATATACATATAAATGTACATGCAGAGGGGGAATAGCGGGATATTGGTGATGCCTGTGGACTAACAAATCTGGTCTATGCATTAAAGAAGACATATAACACGATATGTGTATCTTAGGTGAATTTCGGCAGTGTATGAATACCTAGCACACAGATATTATAACCTCTAGATAAAAATAAAGAGCTCCCTCCAGATTTGATCGGCCACACTTATCGGTCCTATGGACACATTGTAACCATACCATCCCCTGTGCCCAGGGTAAATCCAATACGACACGCCTTGACGACTCTGTCAGCTTATAATCATTAATATGGACACATGGTTAATTGTCTGAAAAATATAGACTAATACATTCCACCACCATATACATGTTTCCAAGAAATAAATTAAAATAGAGGTGGAAATAATTTATCAATATTAAAAGTGTATTATTACTTCCCCATGTACAAGTCAAATTACGATTTGGAAAAATACTAACTTTTCTTACACATTTGTTTTCACAGCCATGCTTTCCATCTCCTGATTTAAATGTCATACATTGAACAATAATTCGCTTTCTCTTTTCAGTATTCTCAATTTACTTTCAAATGAAGCACTTTTTAAATGTTGGGATCATAAAAAATTCCAATTTGCGAAAGATATTTTGACCGAAACCATAGGAGAGGCTCCTATATATTGCTGGCATACACTAACAGTGAACCCTTTTAACATATGTTTTTCTCCCGATTTTATTGATCGTACAATAATATATTTTCATCATTGGATCTTACTAACTGCAGAAGCAAAGTGTCACAGCTAGATCCCTTATATATGATATATAACGTAGTTAATCACTATGTAGTTACTCCCATAGGCCTAAGCACAAACTGTATATGAAACATGAATTTTACAATATGTCAGTTATAGGATATACCCTTGGGTTCTATGCACTATAGAATATACAGGCCTGCAAGTGATAGTGTAACTTCTACACGAGGATACTATTTCTATGGTCGTAAAAAGGTACATGGTATACTGGTAATCTCACGTGCTGTAGCATTACGTGGTTAATCCTGTCTTTATCCTTAGATATGCCCACAGGAATTCACCATGTTACAAGTATGTTTTCGACATATATTTTTTGTTTGATTCTCGTGTATGCTTCAAAGTTCCTTACGCCCTTTATATAATTCCACTTCCCAGACTTTTTTTTCAAAATTATTTTGTATTCCATTAGTCGAAAGTTAGCATCCAACAGTAGAGCCTCATGGCTGTAGTATATCACATCCTTACATTTGGATCATAATCCATCTTGTTTCAGTTATAAATGTACTTCTTTTTAATATTTGGGTTCAGATATCCTGTTTCGTTATAACGGTCGTTATAAGCGTGTATGCAAGTATAGATCACAAAGCCTTTGTCCAAGTTAAATGCATCGCAAGCGACACCAGGACACAGGATTAGTTCAGCGTAAAGGGTTATCCGTAAAGCGTCTGAGCCTGGATGTCGCATAGCGTAAGACGGGGCGCTTCCTGCAGTTTGGAGGAGTTGTTCCGCTGCTCAGTACAGCCTTGTTCCAGCCATCTGCCTACTTAACCCCCCGTCGTAGTATTGATCTCCATAGCCGTAAGCGTCGTAGCCACCACCTCCGTAACCCCCGCCACCTCCGTAGCCACCTCCGCCATAGCCCGCGTAGGGATCGTATCCGGCAGCATAGGGATCGCCATATCCGGCATAGCCTCCTCCTCCATAGCCCTGAGGATAGGCATCACCGTATCCCTCCCCATAGCCCGCAGCATACCCGCCGCCATAGCCCGTACCGTACCCAGTACCGTACCCGACACCATAGCCGCCGTAGTAATCATCGTAGCCGGGTGCGTAGGCGTATCCAGGGCCGTAGAACTGGAAGTCATCCTCGAAGACGGGGCCCCTGGCCGGCTGGTAGGACTGGGGGGGTTCGTAGTAGTCCCTGATAACAGGGTCGTCGTAATATGGATCCCTCCTGGGACGTCGGGGCTCGTCGCGGGGGTCGGGCTCACGGCGAACGATGTAGTCATCTCTGCGCCGGTCATCCCTGCGGTCACGGTCATGCACACGAGGAGGGAAGGATTCCTTGCCACCGCCACGACGAGGCTCAATAGCTCTGCTGTCATCGTGATGATCGTGATGATGGCGTGGTTCAATAGCTCGGTCGTCCCGGCTATCACAGCAGCCACGATCCCGTCTCCTCTCCTCGCGCTCCCTCTTCTTCTCCTTGCGGCGCTGGTTGTACTCCTCGTAGTAATGGTCCACGAAGTACTCCTGCTTGTTGCAGACATCCTGGCAGCAGTCGTCTGTGGCACAGCAGCACACGTCATCAGTACAGTAATCATCTGACCTCTTCTTCTTCTTTTTCTTCTTCTTCTTCTTCGGCTTCGGTGGCGGTGCCCCACCAAAGATGGCCACTGGGTGACCGGGAAAGCCGTTCCAGTCCGAAAAGTATTGCGCCATCTCGGGGCCCGGTGGCAGCATCATTGGGCCCCCTTGAGGGCCCATCATGGGCTGCCCATTGGCCCCAACGGGGACCAGGACGGGCTCGAGCACGGTCTGCATCTGCGGCTGAGGGGGTGGCTGGGGGATCACCTGCACTGGGGGCTGCACTATGGGCTGCTGCTGGATCACCTGCGGCTGCGGCTGTTTCTTCTCCTTGTTCCCGTTGACGGCGTAGTTCTTGACGAGGCCTTGGTTAGGGGTCATGAAGTAGCCGTGCTTTGGCGTGGGGTTATAATACTCGTTTGGTGCATCGCGTTCCTTCGGGGGCTCAGCCGCCAGAAGGCGCATCGGGTCGTGGCCTTCAGCCATATCCGCTGGTGGTGCGTCATCACACCACCCTTCCTTGTGCTCGTACGCATGAGTACAAGACTGAACTAAGGCCATGGCTGCTTGGTTGGACTTGCAAATGAAGGCATGGCATTCAAGCACCTTGCGGCCCTTGGTACGCCGCATGATTGCAGCGAAGATGGGAGGGTGAGCAGACTTCTGGCCGTGTTCAGAATCAAGCGCCACAAACTTTGACTGCTTCGATCCATTGGACATGACCAGACTGATGGCCTTGACGGCAGCACAGACATGAAGTGAGGATATCGGGAACCAGTGCACAGCCGAGCTGTCCTCAACAAACTTAAGACTCATACCGGAGCTGTACACGGTTATCCAGGCATCGATGCCCTGCATCTCACTCGAGTCGGGGACGTATCTCTCAGTAAGCGGCCCCTGGATGGCTTCCAGACCAACAGCCGTGTTGAGGGGCACGGCACATCCCAGGTACAGAACCCTGCACTTAGCTAGCGGCACGTGCTTGACGGGGGTCAGGCCCTGCTGACCTTGCACCACCTGCTGCTGGACCACCTGCACCTGCTGCTGCTGGGGTGGCTGCTGCACTAGCTGCACCTGTTGTGGCTGTTGCTGCTGCACTATCTGCACCTGTTGTGGCTGCTGCTCCACCAACTGCAGCTGCTGGCCATTCGCCTGCAGGATCTGGGTGCCGTAAACCGGCTCTGGGCCGTAAACCGGCTCTGGGGCTCCATTTGCAGCAATGTACTGCGGCTGTTGCTGGATGAACATGCCCGGTGCCCCGGGTGCCTCCTGGACCTCTACAGGGGTGCCGTACACCACCTGCTGGCCGTACTGCGCCTGCTGGGCGTTGTACTCGGGGATGGTCTGACCCTGGTACACGACCGGCTCTCCCAACACCAGCTGTTGGGGCTGCTGGTACTGCTGCTGGTACACCATGGTGAAGGCTTGGGTTTCCTTCTGTTCTCTGAAAGAGAGAAAAGTGATAACATTGTAGTGGTTACTCTATGAGGGCAGTGTGATTGAATCATCTAATGTACGTAGTATGGCAGTACTGTAAGTAATTTAGATCCATAAAGGCAGTACCGTGAAACCTCATGTATAAGCCGCGGTTAGTACGCGAATCAGATCGCTGGTGTGGCCCATAGTCGGGATGCGGTTTATACGAGGGTTTTTGCTACAATGGTAAAGTAATAAAAGGCACCATTATCAGATAACTGGTGCTGCTTATAGGATCGGCTCAAAGTCTAGGTGCGGCTAATACTCGAATTAGACTTACGCGCGAAGTTTTCTGGTACATAATACAGTATAATATTTAATTTCATCAGACCCTTTATGATGACAGTACTACAATTCCTTCACACAATCTATGAGGGCAGTAATACAATGTATCCACACCATCTACACATGAGGGTAGTAACTCTATAACTGCTTCACACCACCTATAGGCCTGTGTCCACTGGCATATACAAAGCTGATCCGTTACAATGTAAATTTGAACAGAAATATGAAATATATGTTTTGTCTTCTTGTGGACACAGGTGGACGACAAACTTAGCAAATACAAAAGTGGGATAGCAATCTGGGGATGTCAAATGTGGACAACAAAAGTGGGAATTTATATATCTAACATGTTTGATTTATGGTGCAGAAATAGGGCGATATGCTCTTTATTCTATTATAATGCCTAATCTATGTATGCCCTGGGCAGTCTGGGGAGCAATTTATAACGCCTAGTGGACACAGCCTACCTTCAGTCAAAGTGGAATATATCTAGGAAATATATTCCAAAGTATGTACATATTACTGGACGTTAAACAGGTGAAATATTCTACTTTCCTTGTCGTATAGTGGACACACACCTAATGAGTGCAGTAAGGAAATTAAAGATATATGCACTTTTAACTATTTTTATTTTTATTCTGGCAGCCATCTTGGATATAATGATATGCAAAACGGCTGCCATTCACATGATTTCAAATGACATGATTGAATTCCCTGACCACAGAAATGTACTTCTAGCCCTTTTCTAGACCTCTAAGTTGATTAGCAGCAGAGATATGTACTTTTTAAGATTTTTCTAGAATTCTGGTGGCCATCTTGGATATCTCAATGTCCCCAAAGCTGTCACGAATACATCATGCAGGATATGGTCACACAGACCCACTAGATAAACATTCAGCAGAAAAAAACTATATTGGAGAATTTGGGGTCAGACCCCAAATCATTGCTCCACCACCAGACTAATTCATTAATCTCAATTTCCATATTCTGGGAACCAATTTCAAGTGAGTACCTTCCATGGTTCATGAACAATGTGAAAAGGTGTGTGTCCACTATACGACAAGGAAAATGGACGATTTCACCTCTTTGACGTCCAGTAATATGTGCATTTTTGGGAATATATTTCAGAGATATCTTCCACTTTAGCTGCAGGTCAGCTGTGTCCACTAAGCGTTATAAATTGCTGCCCAGACTGCCCAGGGCATTCATGGATGAGGCATTATAAGAGAATAAAGAGCATATATTCCCATTTCTGCACCAAAAATCAAACATGTTAGATATCTAAATTCCCACTTTTGTCGTCCACTTTTGACACCCACAGATTGCTATCCCACTTTTGTATTTGAGGATCTTGTCGCCCACCTGTGTCCACAGGGAGACAAAACATATATTTCATATTTGTGCCTCTACATGGGTAAAAATCGACGCTGCGACACGGCGACACGGCCCTTTTAAAAATCGACACATGTGACACGGCCCTTTTAAAAATCGACGGACACAGGGAAAGAAGGGATAAAAATCGACCCACTGGGATCTTTCTCTAAGTTCTTATATAGCTAAAAATCGACACAGCGACACGCCCCTTTCGCTAAAAGTCGACACGCTGACATGGTCAAAAGTGTGGGTACCCATGTAGAGGCACATATTTGTATTTAAATTCACGTTTTGACGGACGACAAACGGCCTTATAAATGCTAGTGGACACAGGCCCATTGTGGGGCCATCGAGAGGAATAGATCCCAGATACGGCAGTGAGATTACTGGGGATATGCTTTGAGACTACAGGGTATATGCTTTTTAAGACTATGGGGGATATGCTTTTTGTCGCGGTATTGGTTTCACTGAGTTCCTTCTTACCTCTAATGCCCGGGGGGGGCACTTCATATATTTTGTATACACAGGTGTGCGGCTGGGAAGGGCACTTTTTGAGCAAAATCCCCCTCACCAAGGGTCTGCTTTTCACCAAAATCCCCCTCACCAAGGGTCAATTTTCACAAAAATCCCCCTCACCAAGGGTCACTTTTTGGAAATTTCAACAAATATCCCCAAAAAGGGTCACATTTTGCCAAAAATTTTTGCAACAAGGGTCACTTTTGCCCAAAATTCTTACACCAAGGCCGACTCCTCGGGGAAAATTGCTAAAACCTAGGCACTTTTGTCCAAAATCCCCCTCAGCAAGGGTCACCTTTGACCAAAATCCCCCTCACCAAGGGTCACTTCTGACCAAAATCCCCCTCACCAAGGGTAAGGGTTGTCAAAGGGCCAGCTGCACACCCGTGTCAAAAAGAATTTGAGTACCCCCCCCGGGCTCTAATGATACCCTGGGTGGGGAGGGGGGGGGGGTACCCTGTGTGTCTCATATCGAATTTAATATATAGACATGTAGCATGTCAGTGAGATATCCATATCCTATGTCGCCTCTTATTCTAAGAACCTATCATGTCCCATGTCGAATTTAAGAAATACCATTTTTCATGTCACATTTTCTCTCATGTCACTAAAGCCTGGGCTCCACTAGGGCTCCACTGCTAGCTGCGAAACCTTGCGATCTTTTTCATGTTTTGTTTTACACATTTTGCATCATTTCGCTTCTTTTCACCTCAGTGTCGCCCTGATTGTAGCCCTGTTCTTGGTGATAAAGGGGCGAAATGTCCAAGAAGTAAACAATAAAAGGATCGCCCTGTTTCGCAGGTACATGTGTCGCCCTAGTGGAGCCCAGGCGTATGCCCCATATCGCTTACTTTCGTTCCCAAATTCTTCCGAAGGAAGGCTCTGGTAACTGCCAAATGGTGGGATTTTGCTGGGTCTGGGCAACCCCTGCTGGTAGCTTGGAACCAGCGAACAGGAACAGGAAATGGAACCAGAAAGGCTGATGGTAAAGCTACCTAAAACTACCATCATACATTCTGGTTCCATTTCCTGTTCCTGTTCACTGGTTCCAGCCTACCAGCAGGGGTTGCCCAGACCCAGCAAAATCCCAAGTTCAAGGTCATTTGGCTGTCCCCAGAAGGATTTGGGAACGAGAGTACATATCGCTTCACATCGCCTGTACAGTTAAGAAGTGCATATATGTCGAATGGGGACGAGGGCCATTATAATGAAAGTGCACCCATGCATATATAGGTTGGAGTTGGCGGAGGGCTGATTGCCGAGAGACAAAATGTACCAAAATGGCGGCACCCTGTGGACATTACCAGCCCAAGGCATGAACTACATGTTGTTGAACCTATACTGTAGGCTATAGCCATCAGGTGAGTTATAAAATATGGCGTCTTTTGTCTAAGGAACCTATACAGTACTTGAGGACATAATGGGAATATCACAAATGAAATGTACGCTACACAGGGGGAGGCTGAAGGCGGTTAAAGTTTTTTTTTTTTGGGGGGGGGGGGGCAGCTCCCAAAACCTGAAGGGTGTTGGTTGGAGGAGTTACAAATAAATGGGGGTCTTGGGGCTGCAGGTCCCAGGAACATGTTGGATTTCAAGTTTAAATCAATGCATGGTGGTTAGAGCATTTTGGAATTTTACATTTAATTCATCTGTTCTGAGAGAGTTTGAACGTGCCCCTTTTTTTTTTCTTTTTTTTTCTTTTTTACCAAACCTGGGTCCATTACTATTTACTGTGGGTACACCTCTGGGGTACACCCCCTGCGGCCTTTCTCTCAAGAAAGTTTTAGGAATTCTACCTTGAGATTGGTGTATTATAGGGTATCTGAGTCTACAAGGTTATTGTTTCCCAAAATGCTAGTGGGGGGGGGGTGGGGGTGGGGGAGGGGGAAACATACTTGGGCACCACTGCTACAGACTGGACAAAGTGAAGGGAACACTCGTACATGTGTAGGTGTTTCTGTACACTATGTAGTCCCTCGAATAGGGGTGCTTTCTAGACAATTGTGGAGGAAAAGGGGTACTTTTTAAGGCTGAAACTCTCCAATAAAACAATAATCCACTATTTTCAACGTTAAAGATACATATCTTATGTATAGAGTAAGGGTAAGCCATACCTTTTGCAGGCCAATTCTTTTAATACACACGTCATAAGTGTGTTAATCCTCTCTCCCCCTAAATTAGAGTATACATTTTTGCTCATTTTCCCGTAAATAGGGTGCCATCTTGTAAACTTACCTCCCATGATAAGGGTCCTAAATTTGAGGTGGTGTTCACACATAGTTACTATAGAAAATGTAGGGAGTGCCCCCCCCCCCCCACCCACGGGGGTGTAGCAGATACTACACCAGATATCAAGCTGCTATACGTGGGGTACTGCAGGTGAACTAGTTCTGTATGCGGCTTATGGAGGTCGGCCTGAGGTGACATGTGGTAAAGGTAGGCAGGGGGGGGGGGGTGTTAGGGTGTAGGGACTAGGGTGGGGGTCTAAGGTAGGTCTAAGGGCTGGGTCTTTATGCTGAACATTGCACTTTTTATTGAAAAAATAGAACTTCGCATATGTAAACATATCATAATCAAGTATCATAATATTACACATTTGTATGAACGGCGGACACCAAAAGTTGTATATTGAAAATCACTGCAATAAACGCTGCAATGAATTAAACACACAAACACAAAAAAACAACAAAAAGAAACTGAACCCATCTGTGCATTGTTCCAATATCAAGGACCATAGAAGTGGATCACTGTCCTCCCCATATATGTGTGTGTAGCTTTGTGATATACATGCACCCTGGGAATCACAAGGAAGTAGGGGATTTATTATTGGTATATATATATATATTTATATATATATATATATATATATATATATATATATATATATATATATATATATATATATATATATATATATATATTTGTTGGTAGGGTATAGCCCTAGAGGCTGTTAGAGCCACTTGTGTACTCAACAAGGTACGTCTAGGGGGCTACAGTATACCTACAGTTAGCCAACAGACTCCACACTTCTAATTATAGATCTTGACCCTTCAAGATAGCTGTAGAAGAATATGTAGCCCCACTTGCTGTAGTATCTCAGATTCAAGACACCACAACTGTATAATTCCTACCTACAGGTTCCCACCCTTCCTGCTCTCCCCAAAGGCCGCACCCATGGCTGGGAGCCCTATCAGGTGTTGTGTGGGGTACACAGTAGTCACACAGGGAACATCCACACACCATCCACTGCTTTTTCATATATTCCCTTTCAATCATAAACTCCCTGACCTCTCCAGTCACATCTACACCCTCCTGAGCACATAGTGACCACATAGAAACAGTATAGAAAACTCACCTGTAGATTAGTATATGCTTGTAGGGCCCACCACTAGCCCGAGCAGGTTGTCGGGACAGGTAGGGTAGGCGTAGGTAATGTGGACTCCCTGCTACCTTTGGGTGTAGTCCTTATGTGTTCCACTTCTACCCCTTCCTACCCACCTCTTACACCACCATGCAGGTGTGTGTGTGGGGGGGGGGGGGGGGGGGGGGATCTGCACCACTCACCTCTGTCGTCGTGGCCTCGTTGCGGTCTAGATCTCGGCGCGGCCCCTACACCTGGATATGCAGACCAGAAGGCTGGCCCACTAGAGGTGCATATTTATACACACCTTTCTGGCCCCGAGTCACAAAAATAGGAAATGTCCGGAAAAGGAGAGCGACCACCGCCGCAGGGACCTAGCTGCCCCCGGGCTATTAGAGAATGACCGTCTCGTCCCCACCACTGGTCAGTGAGTCAGTGAGAAGTCAAGGTGTTATAATGTTAGGGAGTTTATTGTTGTAAGGCATGTAGGAGGTGGGGTGGTGGTATATGTACCATGAGTCTGTGTAGGGGTGGGTTTGTCCCCAGTTTGTCCTCTGGGCGCGGTCCCCAATGCTGTATGCATTCAGTAGTCCGTGCATGGGGTCGGTGCATGGGGGTGGGGGCGGTGGGGTTAGGGGGGCGGGGGGGGGGGGGGATCGAGCAAGGTGGGAGCCAGGGTAGGGTGGAGGGGTGGCACTCTTGTTCCCAAATCCTCCCGAAGGAAGGCTCTGGTAACAAGTACTTTGACCTTGAACTTGTATTCCTGGGTTTAGGCAGTCCCTGTGGTTAGCTTGGAACCAGCAGACAGGAACCCAAAATGCAACCAGAGCAACCATCATACATTCTGGTTCCTGTTCACTGGCTCTAAGCTACCAGTAGGGACCACAAGGCACTGCAGGTGGCAGGTCGAGTGTATTTATTGAGGTCATCAGAAATCGACTGCTGCTGTAAGGATGTACGGGGGCTCTTTTTAGACTAAATGTATAAGATATAATATAATTCTGAAATAGCAGGAAGACTTATAATACTCTGAACTAACCCCCATTGTAAAAAGTAATATTTATTTTGAATATTCCCCCTCTAATCAGGGTATTTCCACATAAAAGGCCATCTTTCATATAGAAATAATTAGATGGCGGTTATGGGAATGCCACAGTAAGACAGATTGAAAAGTCTGCTACAGATCTGCAATCTGATTTAAGCCCAGTAGATGAGCCCAAAATAAATATTAATTTTACAAGAAAAAAACCTTGGGCTAACCCCCTCCCCCAAATACCATAACAATCAACTTCCCTTCCTTCCTACCCCAAATACTAGGTGAATAGCCACTCATCCCACCTCACCCCTCAGTGCCTGCTGTTGGGCTGTGTTACTTGTGAGTACCACTCTGAGACTACAGGCTATTAGTTAGGCTTCATTGCCTTTGGTTCTGACCATGGGTAAACATAGCCCAATGCATTTATCAAGTATAAATATTGCTTATTCTTCGTATATGAGAGGCGCAGTCTTGTATATTCATGTTGTGAATGGTACATAAAGGTGTACCCCATGCAATGGTAGCATAAATTTTGCCCTCATGCATATATATTGGTCATGAACAACAGCTATCAGATTTGGTCTGATCTTTGGAAAAATTATTTACAATTTTTTCTAGGGAAAATTCGCCTATAATTTCATTTTTTGCCTCATGATAACCAGATTAGTATTTCTGAAATCCCCATGTTCTTAGCTTTCCAATGATGTGTAAATAATAATTGTAATCGTATTCCTTGAAATTCGCTTGTGGTCCCTACTACCAGCAAGGATTGCACAAACCAGCAAATTCCAAGTTCAAGGTCATAGTGGTTGTCACCAGAGCCTTCATTCGTAAGCACTTGGGTTGGAGCAGGTGAGTAAGAATTATAAGGGGGAGGGGGGGGGGGGTAGGAACGGTAGGTATACAAGGGATCAACGCTATTCAGTCTATGCTACTCTGGGGGAGAATAGCACAAGGGTCAATATGAAATTGACTAACAGGAAAAGGTGCCTTGACAAAGACATTTCTCGCGTAGTCTTAAAAAGCATATCGTAGTTTTACTAGTGTATCCCTCTGGATAGCGACACAATCTCCTCCCCCAATATGCATTTTGAAAAGGCACCGTTTCAGTTTGGCACCCTCTTAGTTTCTGCCTTCCCGATATAGGGTAGACTGACCTAGAGGTAACCACGTACCATAAGATGTCCACCTTAATTATGTAGTTATTTATGTATGGTATTGTTTTTATTTGTCCTTTGCTAGAAAGAGTATCACTTAAAGTGTACTATAATACACAAAGACAGGAATTATCATGCATGAATGACTACAAAATTAAGGTAGACATCTCATGGTACGTGGTTACCTTTAGGTCAGTTTACCCTACACAGAAAACAACACAATAGCGCTGGATTCTAGAAGTCTGAAAGTTGTGGATTCACCTTAGAAATTGGTCTGACTTTGATTATATAAAGTAGTGGTTGGCAGTTACCTGACTTAGCATCTGGGTCAGGATATTATATTAAGGAATGAGTAGGCCTACACTGAAAATCCATAGATTGAAAGGGTTAGTCAGTACAGACTATCCTAGGTTGGTCATATGAGTGTTAGTCATAATTGCAAAGTTATATTAAAAAATGACTGAGGGGTCAGTCAGTAAGGGCTAACCTAGGTTCATCATTGGTGTGTTGTATTTGTATAACACTAGTTGGGGCCACCTGTCATGACCACTCAGTGGCTCCCCCTGGAATTTAAAAGACTAAGGTGGGTTGGTCAGTACTGACCAACCTGACAATAATAACTGACCTAGGTTGGGCGTATAGGGATCCAAAAAATGACTAACTAGGTTAGGCACTAGTGACTGAGAGGTTGGGCGTATAGGGAGCCTAGGAATATCAGTGTACATGTTGGACAAACCAGCGGAGAGTGACCGGGGGTGGGGGGGTGGTAACGCTGTCAGACTTGCACTACTCACCTGGACAGGAATATCTAGTGCCTACCCATATTACCATAATTCGAGTTATGGTAAATCAAGATGGCCATATGAGAGTTTGTAAACAAATAAAAAGTGGTTAATTTAGCTTATTTAGAAGCATGTTAGGTGAGATTCCATTACATGGATAGGACTTAGCACATGGTTTGGCATTATTCTGTTGGCACTCAAAACATTGTATGACCATGATTCATGGATAGATAATACCATATTTCATTGGCTATGGAAAGTGCAAGGTGCTAAATTAGTGCAGCTTATGGTTTTGGAAAATTCATTTAAAATAAAGACTGAACATAACTATCACTATTCTTCATGATTATTTCTCCACTTCCTGACCTAAGGGAGTGGTCATTTTTTAACAACAGTGGGGTGTCGGTGAATTTTTGCGCTAGCGGCTTGACATTTCTTTGGTCCCCCCGTCAGGCCGGCTGAAATTGAGCGCGGCCAACCCCTTTGAGCTATAGTAACACGCTGGCTTTTTCACTAAAAAGGGGTGCAATTTCTTTGGTCCCCCCTCAAGAGGGGTCCAAATTTTTTTGGTCCCCCCCTTCAAAGGGTCCACATTTTTTTGGTCCCCCCCAAATTAACCAACCCCCCTGTTGTTTAAAAATGACCACTCCCTAACCAGCATTATGGTTCAGCAAAGGGTTTCCTTAAACTACCTGTGGTACCTAATTTCTCTACTTCCTTCCCTCCCACCTCTCTTTCCCAACCTCCTCACCCTCTACCCTCTTTTTTTTCTATCCCTTCTCTCTGTCTCGAGCTCTCTGCCTATGTCACTTCTTTATTTTCCTTGTACTTGGTTTTTATGGATATAGATCTGTACATAAAATGGCTGTACATGTAAGTCGGCTGTTCATATCGAGGTGGTGGGCCAGTGGGCACAGGTTTTAACAAGACCTCACTCCCTTATCAGTAGTAATTACCGGAGTACAATTTAGTTAGTTAATTGGATGCCTAAGGGCTAGGCTAGGGGCTAGGTCAAGCCTAGGGCTGAGTTAAGGGTCGTGACTATTAGTCTAGACTTGTTTAGCATACACGTGTCTTTGTTATGATTATGCTGCATGTTCAGATAAGACGTTAGAGGAGAGTGAATGATGCCTGGAGGCGCTATGTGTGTTAGTGGGTTACTATTCCTGGATGATAGTATTCAAAATGTATTGAGAACTAGGACGCGCTGTCTTATCTAGATAAGAAATCACGCTTCGTCTTATATAGAGTTAACCTAGTTTTCTACAGGGAGGCTAGCATTGTTAGTATATTGACAGGTGCGCCCCACTCTAAAGTGTGCCCTATAGCATTCAAAATTGACTATACATCGCCAGCTCTCCATACACAGCGACCAAAAGGATACCATGGCTAAGTTAGTCCTCGTGAAAAACAAATACTTTACGTTTTATAGGGTAGTGCACATAAAGGAAACCTTAGAGTTTAGCAGAACAGACGATGAGCGTGTAAACTTGAAGATTTGGAGAAACCCAGAAAAAAAGATAACCAGAGCACGGATAGAGTTTAGTCTCGGACAGGGACTATTTCTATGTCTGGATCATTCAGCAGATAGACCTGGAGAACGCGCAGTTATTTCCATGCTGTCATTTGATCGAAAAGCTGAAATCAAAACTGCAAGTTGGGATGCTATGAAATGCTCTGATTTAAACAGGGTTGAGCGTCTTTTTCTCCCTTGGGTCAAGACATTTTCATCAGTTTCAGTGGAAGGGTACATCATTTCAAAGCTGTCGGACACGCACATATACTTCATTTGCAAACTGGAAGCAAAAAGAAGCTTTAAAATGACGAGGACGCAATTTCTGCAATATATGGCATTCCGAGAAATGGCGGACATTATGCAAGATAGTGAATTTGCTGCAGTAGACAGCAAAATGTTCAATAATTAGTATCATGTGGTAGTAACATGGAGTTACTAACTAATGCGGTAAACAACACTTTCTTTAACGCATAGCGGTGATTGTTTTTTGTTTAATTGTCGGGTCCCTTAAGAGGGACCCTTTTTCCTCCCTTTCGTGTATCAACGACTTCAGGAGAAGATCAAGTACACAACAGCCATACTAGGACTACATGGGAGGCCCCCTTAATTGGGGGCCTATGCCATGAGGGTGAGAGTCAACCGTCACAACCCAGTTCAGAGATTATATAATATTGCCACAAACAATATTAAGGTGTCTTGGAATAAAACCCACTATGTTTATGTAATGCAGCGTGGTATGGGTATAAATATTGTCCTATTAGAATCTGCATTTATTTTTCATGCTGTTTATGTTGTAAACATTGCTTCATTTAGCCCTATAAAGGGCGGTTTAAATATTGTACGGTGGTTGACGCTTTACTTTCTCTGCAAAGTGAATGGTGGCGCCATCTGTGAACACGCGACGGAAGTTGACGCATATTCAGATGGTGCGATGCATAGTTTGATTAGTTGACGCATATTCAGATGGACTGATGAATAATTTGATTATATAGTGGTTAGATTAATACTTTATAGTGCTATATGGTTGTCATTTATACTAATGCTTGGGTTATATACGAGTGCATACATTAGCTAATAAATTCATTCCATTATATTTTCATTTGATTATCACTAAACAAGAACATCCAAACAAAACTCTAAAGCCTGGATTGGACACCATTTTGAATAATTCTAAAGGAGTCAAATCCTCCCTGTGGAAATCTAGGCTAACTCTATATATATATATAACGCAGAGCGTGATTTCCTATCTAGATAAGACAGCACGCCCTAGTTCTCCATATATCCTGCATTTACATATTGGAGGGTCGGCAACACGTGTGTCTAGCTTAATGTAGGACAAGTGATTTTACACTACGGGGTGTACATTTGCGTTGCAGCAGTTCTGACGCTTGGTTGAACTACATAACGGAACAAGTTACCCACGCCAATATGACTTCTTACACGTCTAAAGTTATTTGGAATGCATTTTCTCTTTCCTCTTACTTGGAATATGTCTACAATGAGGAGCAGCTTCTATTGTTTGCTAAAAAGGAAGGAGTTTTCCATCGTTCAGAGGTGCAGGAGAGATTGGCCTTAATCCGAAATGGACAGGTGGGTGACATTGTACCTGTGTGCATACCGTAAACTCTTTAGATTTGTTTAATGTGTGAAGTATATACATTTAAATAATAGGTCATCGCGATAGACTATCTGCTTACCATAGGGAGCAATTACATTAAAACTCACACAATTAGCATGCGTGTGATGTTTACCACCTTATTTGAAATATATTGAGCGGGATCTTTCTTTTTATATTAATGGGTTTATGGTATGAGGTATCTAGACTCCCCTCTAGCTTGGATGTTATCACTGTTCTGATTAAGGGGTATCCTCCTTTAAAACGCCATATTGCTAACCTAG
Organism: Harmothoe impar; assembly: GCA_947462335.1. NCBI lineage: Eukaryota > Metazoa > Annelida > Polychaeta > Phyllodocida > Polynoidae > Harmothoe > Harmothoe impar. The sequence goes on along the minus strand of OX381720.1, from coordinate 57,015,250 downwards.
TGTGTTTTGTTGATGTCGTTCAATGGTTTGTGTATAGGGACAGGTTTACAATATTGACTGAAATGGGTTATGACTCGCAAGCTCCAGCAACATAATGCATCATGCATAACTCGCGTGTAATGGAGTGATTCAATTGCTGCGTTGCGTTTGTTCAATTATGAGGGGCACAGTTAGATCATGCCGGGATAAAACCACCTTTGTTTGGTGATTACTATTTTTGATTATTTGTCGGGTCCCTAAAGAGGGACCCTTTTTCCCAAGAGCGCCCAACGTAAGAGTCAATTGACCAGTACGTTGAGAACGCCTGTTCCCTACTCGAGCCTCCAGGACCGACTTGAGCACAGCTTTAAGGCCAGTACATGGAGGCTTCAGATGCTCGAGCACCAGAGTAGGAACATGCCATTATGGGAGGCCCCCAATGCAGGGGGCCTATGCCATGAGGGCGGGACGATTTGGGGAGGAAGGCGCAGCATGCGATTCATATAATATTGATACATCCATAATTGTGGTGTTGGATCTTTTTTCTACTAACTTCTATACAATAAAGGTGTCAACGCATTGTTGGGTGTAACTGACCAAACAGGGGTTTAAAATCAACCCTTTGTTTGACATAATTTAATGTAAAATTATACTATTATAAAGGATTTTGATCAGAAAGTAGCCGACCTCCGTGTTAATTCTTCGCGATGCGTCTAGTGGCGCCATCTGGTGTCAAATAACCAAACTAGACCATGCGCATTTCGCTCGCTGGTGACTATACAACGCTGTTTTAATGCATTGTTGAGATGTTTAGACTATATAATTGTTTGTTTATTGTTAGGTTGAGCAACCTTCTGATGAATCAACCTTTAACGAAGAAGACTGGCAATGGGAATTAGATCAAATCAACTCCCTCGCCGAGCTTTGAGTTCATTCAACTAAACGAATATATCACCAATGATGAAATGGTGCAGAAAAAAAGATCTTCCCTGTTAAAGGTACGCGTAAATTACTCTAAGTCTAATGTTAAAATGAATGTAATAGATAATCTATGTTTATAGATGGGTATGGTGTTATTATTATATATTGTTATGATTATTATATTATCCAGGAACAGCGCAAGGAAGGTCACGTGAAACAGGTTATGAATGATGTGTCCAAGTTTGATAACATGAATGATAACCAATCAAAATGGTTGGGAAGAAAACAACCAAAATCACCCCCTACAGCATTGACTCAGGGCATGGAAGTACATTTCAAAAGAAAGGTTGACAAATATCCCACTGTTAGACGTTGTTTAGAAAAAAGAACATGGGGCATGGTCATGAAGGAAGCACAGACTGAGCCTCCAAGTATTGAAAATCAAGTGGAGTTTCCACCTCTTTCTGTGGGGGTTGCTAGTATGATCGGGAAAGGAGTAGTGAAGGGAGTAGGGAAAAAAAATGCTCACTTTGCCAATTCTAGCAAAGGGAAAAAAGGGGTAAAGACTCACACAACAGAACCCAGTGTTCCTGCTCTAGCTCACGCTGCTCTATTGACCCCAAAAGAAGTTTTATTACAACAGGAAAAAATTAAGGAAAAGATTCAGAATCCGCTAGGTCAGAATTATAATA